>JAGKQA010000048.1:0-245022 GCA_022609195.1 Plenodomus libanotidis
ATTATAAAAACTATAATTTTACAAGTATTACTGTATTATTTAAAAAGGGGAATAATTATAAATTAAAAATAATTATTAATTATTAAACCCGAAATACTTCGCGGTTAACGGAGAAATTAAATATAAATATTATACTTAACGGCTATAGGGGCACTGCACCGGCCCTAGGGGCTACTGCTAATGCTACTTATAAGGTGCGCTAACGGTTTACCTTATAGCCTAAAATCCGCCTATACTTCGCTCTTAATTCTTGCCTTTGCAAGAATTAGCTTTTATATTTAGGAGATAGCGAGCATTAATACTATAGCTACCCTTATTAAATACTTTTACCTAGCTTTAGTAATTAATACTAGGTTCGTTTTTAATAATAAATATAATCTTTATATAAATACTATAATAAACCCTAACTTTTATAAATAATTGTTTCTTTTTAATATATAAACGTTTTAATAGGTTAAGGATTTATTACTGCAGAAGTATTATACGATCTCTAGACTGGGGGGACTAGTCTGTTAAGGGGCAGAAATACCTGTATTATATAGTACTAGTAGCTTTAGATAGCTACCTCGCCCTAGGCCATCGCCTCCATGCGAGTAATGAAACAAAACAAAAAAGGTACTATACAGGTTTTGAGCTAGGAACCGTCATAGACCCACAGCCCCCTATCCGTTCTCTTCTCGAGTCACTCGCTCGCTAAAGGCAGCCCTGAATCGCCTTTGACCCACATAACACTTAACACCGATATCTGGGTGCATTAAATCTAAAGTGCAGGAAATTGCCTCTACCCTCGGAAGCACTCAAAATCAGGTCATGCATAGTAAGTAGCCAGCCTGATTCTCGGACCACAATTGATTATTACGAGCACAAGGAAGTCAGGGCAAACTGATCCAATGTACTTTGGTCACGGTAAAAAATTCGCTCCCGTATTTGAGCACAAGGGCACCTGGTGCGCCCGCACAACACGTCGAGATAAGTTCCGTACCTACCTTCCTGACGTTGGACGTAGAAGCAAAGGGTCTTTCATGTATGTGAACTTAAGACGTGGGTACTGCGATAAAAGCAGGTTCTGTCCACTTCGAGAGATTACGTCGAGGCTTTTGTGAAGAACTGCTGATACTGACTCCTGATGCTAGATGCTGACCTCGAGATGCGGATTACTGATGCTGGCTGCAAAATTCAAGTTCCACGGTGCGAACAAGCCATCCAAAAGGTCCATGTGATGCGGAGCCACAAACGATTTGGCGTTGGTACCTCGTCGGTAGCTGACGCTCATCGCGCGGCCTTCTTCCCGCGGATGTATGAAGGCTCTCGAGCTGTGTAATTCGACTCCTGCAGAACACGATGTCCAAACCCCGATACCAGTATACCACGTGCATCTTGCACTATGCCTACCCTATGATGCTTGGCGTTGCTCTCGTCGTGTCCAGTGAAATAGTATCACATCACCCGAGTGTCCCAATAAATCTTCGTGCGAAACTCGAGATCACCTTAATGATGTTCTCATGCAGCAACAATTCAACACCACGCGGACGACCCCATGTGAGAAAATTTACTCTCTCTTGTCATTGTTGTTTCACACATCCCAGAACACCAGTTGTCCAAAAGTAATGTAGGAAGCATCTCGGGAGTTGCCATCTACGTGAGCCGACGGCACAGCCGTGCTCCTCACGAAAATTATACAAGATCGGCAAACCCTTGCACTAATCTAGGATTGAAAGAATAAGAAAAGAATCAAATACAATTTCATATTGTGCATGTCATGGTGTAGCCCGAGAAGTCAAGTTTGCAAAACCACGAGTTTCTCGGCCCCTGGCTGCACACACCGAGAAATGCTATGAAATTAAATAAAACTTGCCGTATTTCGAAGGTGCCAATAAGAGCGAAGATGTCGATAGAAAATTCCAAGGTCACCGCGGCAGGGTTTTTCTCTGCGGAGCTGAATAGACAGTGCCGTAAGGAGGCGGCGTTTGTTCCAAGCTAGTGTCTTCCGCACTTCAGAATTGCAATCTTTGCATTCAGCAGAAGAACATGGGGTATCATAATCATATCCCAAAACATCGCACCGAACCACATCTTCAAATTCCAACACAACGTTAGACATTATCAGAACGTCCAAGCATCATCTTCATCCTCCTCTCGCTTCACCTTCACCTTCTGCGAAGCCTTGCCATCCCCTTCATCCTCGATCTTCCGCTTCTGCGCCGGCGCATTGCCCACCACCCCTGAAATATGTGCGAAGATTTGATTCGAGCCGTAGAGCGACGCCTTGATACCCCACGGATTGCTCGAGCCAAGGCCAAGGTAGGTGTAAGCATCTACTTCCATGTCAGCACGATTACATCAACCCCGGAACGAGCCACTGTGGGCAACACACAACTTACCAGCCTTGTAGTAGATCTGCCGGCTCCCAGGCCCAGTACGCACCAGGTCCAGCTGCTTCAAGCACGCCAGCACCCGCGCGACATCATCCTTGTCGGCAAAGTCGTACGTGTAAATGCAGATCAGCCGAGTCTTTGTCGAACCCATTTCTTCACGCGGCGCCACCTTCGCAGCGTAGCCCAACTCGTTCTTGACGGTTGCTCGCGCGACCGCTCCCCAGACTTCGTTGACGTGGGCGGGGTCTGGGAAGAGCATCCACTAGATTTGCGCATTGATCAGTAAGCTGATCTGTGGGGCTTAGGGATTAGGGTGCACCAGGAACAGACTCACCTTCCCAGATCGAACTTTCAGCATCCTCGCCAGCATCAGGATATCGTCCACACACTCCTGCTTTTCCATCGCAAGCTCCTTCGCCAGCGCCGCCTTCGACGGCCCACCCTTGCCTCTAGCAAGGCTCTTCGCCATCGCCGCAGCGATATCCTTCGCGCCCTGCTGGTGGTCTCCCAGCATCTCGAGCCTCTTCTCGCCGCCCTCCATGAATTTGCTCAGCTGCATGCCAAACTCGGCTGGTGCCTCCTCATCCTTGCTGCTCTTGCTGCTAACACGGGGAACGAAGGGGTTGGCGACGTAGATCCAGGGTCTCTGCAGAGTGAGGTCCGTCGTGGCGGGCGGAAGACGCGCGAGGAAGGCGTCCGTTGTCTCGTCGAGTTGCTTGGCGCACCACCGTTGGCCCTCGTAGGGGTTGTGGAGCTGGGGCGGAGGTGCTGAAAGGAAGGAGAATGCTTCGTCCTCCTCCGCTTTGATTTGGAGCGTGGCCATGGTAAGAGGCCTGTGGTTCTCCCAGTATGAATTGGGGTCAAAAGTTGCTACTCGTGATTCCAGACCGTAGATCTCGTCGTCGTCGCCTGTTTTCAACGTCAGTAATGCTTGAAGGCAGAAGAAGTCGAGAATTGGAAGCAATAAGTACCGTAAAAATCGGATTCAGAGTCCATTGTCGGCGCTTGTCGACGCTCCTCCGTTCCTCCGCTGTATCACAGTGATACAAACGTGTTCTTGTTCACATGCTCAGGAAGGTTCAACAAATGTGGTTGAAACAACGATTGTGAGTGGGGAGAAAGAGGTGTAGTTGAACGCGCTTAGGCTGTCAGGGTTCCGGCGGGCCCAGCAGTTGCATCCCCTGAAGCCCTGGACCATGTTCACAGTGACTTGTAAGCAAAGCCATCGCTGACATAAGCGTATATATTCTCACTGGACAACTGACCAAAACTCAGCGGCATTGTTCACTCACACAAACCAGCACCAATTTTGCAACAAGCTCCTGTAGGCATATCAAACAGACGTCTTGTCTGTGACTCGATATTTCGAAGCTACCATTTGGCTGCCAGGTAGCAGAATTTTATCGACGTCTCATCTGTCTCCGTGCTTTTCAGACTTCGAGTCGGAATAGGCACGTCGCCGCCAAAATCTTGACCACCTGCTCCATTCTTCACAAAGGTCACAGTGCTGTCGCCTGGAAGCGCCTTTGTGAAGCAGGGACAACCGACTTCGATACCATCATCTCTTCCATTACTAACCTTTTGGAAAATCACTTTTGGAATAGCCACTTTTCGGATAATCGCTTCCGGAATACTCACCTCTGAGATAATAACTCTGGAACAACAGCTCTGGGGTAATCAGATCCGTTCTTCTCAGATCAATATACGGAGGAATATGAGTGATGTAGAGGGCGACAGTATCTCTTCGACGCAGTCGATAGTCCTCGATCTTCCGCCGAGTTGCATCGAGTTCTGTCCGGCTCATCCTGAATTTTTCGTGGTTGGCACGTACAATCTCGAGAAGTCAGACGACACAAAATCGGAAGAGGTTGTGGAAGATGAGCCGTTTGGCGAAAATACAGCAAACCAGCCCCAGAGCAGGAATGGGAGCATAATTCTCTTTCGTCTTGACAATGGGAAAGTGTAGGCCACCTTTATCCCGACACTTTGGTGTATGCGACCTCGCTCATGCAACCCAGATACTCGATAGAAGCAGTCTCGCAACCATCAGCCGTCTTCGATCTTCACTTCTCGCCTCTTCCGGATCGAGGTGACATCTGTGCCGCGGTCTCAAGCACGGGCACCATCTCTTTTTTCAAATTGGTAATCTCGAAGAGTGCCGAAGAGTCTGCTGCGAGATTACAGACTCTAAGCGTTCTCACCATCCCCGAACTGGGAGAAGATGTCCTCTTCACTTACTTCGCGTGGCATGCCACAGTCTCGGGTCTGATGGCGATCACCACTGCCAGTGGGCAAGTCATACTCGCCAAGATCCACGACGATTACCAAGACCTCGATGTCCTTGACAGCCCATGCATAGACCACTCTTTAGAGGCCTGGGTCGTGGCATTCTCGCCAAGCCTTCCGCCATCCACAGTCCCATCATCATCCGACCACAACTTTTGCACCATCTTCTCCGGTGGCGACGACTCCGTCCTCAACTACACAAGCTACCACCCCTCCTCAGAACCCCACACACCCTTCCCATCTGCAAAATTCCCCGGCCGACACCATACCGCCGGCGTAACTACCATCCTCCCGCTCGCCCTCCCAGGCCAGAAACACATCGTTCTTACCGGCAGCTACGACGACACGCTGCGTGTCTTCCGCATCGCGCCGCTGCACATAACCTATGGCGCATCCAAAGCGAAACTGCTCGCTGAGCTCAATCTCGGCGGCGGCGTGTGGCGGCTCAACGTTATCGGGAAGCCCTTTGTCGACGAGCAGACGCAGAAATGGGCTGTATATATCCTTGCTTCGTGTATGCACGCAGGTACGCGTGTGTTGCGCGTAATGTGCGGGTGCGACGATGAGGCTGGGGTGGGAATTGATGTGCTGGCACGGTTTGAAGAGCACAAGAGCATGAATTATGGGAGCGACTGGTCACGGGTGGAGAGTAGACTGCCTGGGCCTGGAGCGGACGGGAGGCTGGTGTGCGTGTCGACGAGCTTTTACGACAAGCTGCTTTGTGTATGGACTCCGAGTGTGCCTAAGCTTTTCTAAGATCGACAGGCACGTGACAACGTGGCACAGGTTCATTTATGTATATACTTCAACGATATAGATTCAGCGAATTATATAGGTACTTCAATAACATATATTCAAATAGGGAAGGATTCTAGACGCCCAAGCTTGTATCCGCGGCGGAGAGAAAAGCATGAGCAGGCCGCATATAGCTTGCAGACAGAGTGCCATCAAAGTAAAGACTGATTGCGAGGAAAATTTATCTTTCCTCATGTTTCTGTACAAGGCAAGTGCCTGAATTCCGTTTTCTGTCGTGTGCTCTATCCTCGCACGAACCAGGAGGCCAACCCATATCTTTCCCCATATTTTATCGCTATTATCGAATTTGGCCTTCTCACCTGTCTTGAGAGCAGGAACCCCCGTCTAATTAGGCAAAACCGCTTACCTGCCCTCTATCAACATATCATGTGCTCTCAGTAAACGAATACCTAGCAGTTGGTGACCGTGCCGCCGCAAGGGAAGAGCGCATTATCAGCGTTGACCAAACGGTACGAGCGGGTGCCCGCCGCGCGAGTGGTGTTCAGATATGAACAGCCAGGGCTCGCGATAGGATCGCACTCAGACTGGCAGCTACACTCATTGTCGGGTTTGTACTACATGAAAGTCTTAGTTAATAAGAAGTCCTGTAAACAGCAGTTGCTCAAGGGCGTGTGAAGATTTGCCAGGGGACTCACGACCAGAGCGACACTGATGGCTGGGCCTTTGCTCTTGACTTTGAAAGTCTGGCGGCCATGCTGGTCCTGGAGGCAGTCTGATTTGGGCAGGTCGACCCAGGTGCCGCAGTCGTTGCAACTCAGGTCGCTACAGAATTGACCCCAGGCTTTGAACAAATCGTTGGGCGCAGCAGCGCTAGCGCTAGCCAACATGCCGAAGATGGTCATGATCATAGGCACGGCGATCTCGGTGATGGTGAGGGCAGTGGTGCATTGGGCAAACAGTGCAAGTATTGCGATGGCCATAGTTATCATGGTGAAAGCCAACATCTTCAGTGTTAGACGGCCTGGGTCTTCTTTTCTTGGTGGAATCCGTGTGCTCTGGGAGAATTTGGGTAGTTGTCTGTCTTCTCTTGTGCCAGCAAGTGACTTCTCATCGCCTGTTGTGTGCTTGAACTTAGAAGAAAGACTTCTTACCGAAGGCAGGCACTGCCGAGTGGTGAGCAAGGCTTGATGGTGAGGTCTGTTTGTTTGATTCAGGAAGCTCATAATTTCAGGAAGGAGGTTGATCACAGCTTAGGAGGATAAAAGGAAAGAAAAGAAGAAGAAAATGGTAGCTGCAGGTATTGCGCCAGGTCTAAGTACTGAGTTCGGAAATGTGAACGCCAGCAGACTCACTTAATGAAGCATTAGTGAAGGAACGGACTGTTACGCCCAGGCAAATAGGATTTTTGTCTAGCGAATTAAAAGGTTTCTGAAAGGACACTCTGCAGATAGAAGACTGGCAATGGTGACTAATTCCTCAGCCTGATAGTAAAGCCAAAAGGAGGTTACATAACTTGCCCAACTTAATGGACGATGTGGAAGGCCGGTTGATATGCAGGATATTGTAGATTCCTAAGATTGACAGTGATTGCACGCAGGATAGTTACCTGAAAATTGTCCAAATACTGCGCCTATTGCGTATATCAAGTCGGTAAAGAAATACCTAAGCAAAGTTGGTGAATCAAAGCCACATGAGAGAAAAAATTTACAGGCCATATAAGCTGCCAACCTAAGTTTTAGTTGTATTTGAGACAAAGTTGAAAGAGAACTTTACTTGCTTTTATAGGTTCTTCCCGCGACAGTCATATTAGCATATTTCAAAAGCCTGTTCTTGCTTATTATATGTATATGTTATGCGTGTGCTTGAAGACTTCCAGCAGTACTAACAGCAAAGATGTGGCATGCATTTAGGCAAATACTGAATATAATGTTGCCCAATGTGTATGGCTTGACATTGATCATCTGCATGTCTCTTCAGCAATCATCTACACTATTCCACTCCCTTCTCCCCAGGCTTCCCAAGCACAACCACAGCACCCACCAGCCAAGCAGGCCACCAAACACCCCACACAACAACACTCGTATACATCCCCCACACACGCCACCCAAACGCCGCCTCTCTCAGCACCTCACCCACACCTCCACCTCCCCAGTACATAGACCACGCAACCAGCACACTTGTTGGTGCAACGGCGTGTAGCAGCGCAATGGATGCCCAGCGCAGCGCGGGCCGCTCGGCATAGGGCCGCACGATGAACGACAGCGGGGTTGAGAGCAGGCCGATCATGAGTGAGAGGGAGAAGTTGAGTGTCGCGAGAGATGAGAGGAACATGCCGAGGAGGAGGAGCGAGAAACACTGCATGAGGGTGTATTGCTGGAGCGTCGGGCGGAAATTGGCTGTGAGGAGGGTGGAAATGGCGTGTGGGAGGAGAGCGTTGAGGAGAGTGAAGAGGATGAAGATCGGAGTTTGGAACTAGGGCACTTGTCAGTTGCGAAAGACCACACACAGCTTCGGGTATATGGCAATACTTACTCCTTCGGGAAGGTGGTTGAAGATGTAGAAGGGCATCACACTCAACAACTGACATCCCGCAACCAGGGCCAGCGGTAGGAAAATGTCTCTCTCCGTCGCACTCGTGATGATAGCCACAGCCGTACCCTTGTCGACCGCCTTCTCAATGGCCTTGTCCGATGTCTTTCCAGGCTGGTTCTGTTGCCCACTCTTCACCCACAGCGAGATCGAGATGATTGTGAAGTTCGCCGCGATCAGCATGGCACTCGGCAGATACGTCCCAATACTGACGAATCGATCCCGATGCATCAGCAGGTAGAAGAAGAAGCTCTGGTGCAGGTGCTCCAGCAGGTTGTTCAAGCTGCGGAACGTGCCCTCCACCACCCGTCCCATCGCCATCTCATCCTGCCATCCATCGCCGTACGGCCGCAGCGTCACCGCGTCCACGTGATACGGGATGAAGCAGCTGTGCGCACCACTGGCAACACCCAGGCCCTGCTTCAACATCCCCCGCAGCATTGTCCGCAGCCGATCCTCATATCCGTCGTTATGGCCGTACATCTCCTGAATACTCGTCGTTATCCCCATCTGACCCCCAGCAATATTCACGATCGAGTTCAACAGATCCAGATTCGGCAGCTGCCCATTGATCCCATCATACACAATATGCACGCTATTAAACCGCGTCTCCTGCGCATAATCCAGCGCCACCGCGCCCTGCAACGCACCACTCTTCAGCGGTAGACTTGCCACACTCCGCGGGTCATGCGCATCGTGGTACGCATCGACCCACGCCTGCGGGCCCGCGGCGCTGTCAGGCGGGATCACGAACAGAATGTCCTTGGACCATAGACTCCACCGCCGGAAGTACCGCGCCAGCGTCAGCAGCAGCGTGACGCCGCGGCGATTCGCCTCGCCCTTGGCATTTACCCATGGCGCGACAAGCACTATCGCCTCGGTCGCGTCGCCCCGCGGCGCCTGCAGCAGCGCGTAGATGTTCTCGCCGCTCGCGGTGCCGCCGTAGGTGAAGTTTTGGCGGCCGGTCTTGAGGCCCATGGCGTGGAGCATGGCCTCGAGGCCATCGTTGATTTCGTGGTTCGTCTTCGCGGGGATGGTGGCGTTGAGCTCGTCATCGGTGGTGTGCGTCGGCGCGCCGAGGGCGTCGACTTCCTGCTTGTAGGCGCGGAAGACATTCTGGTCGCTGCCGCCGAAGTAGGTGTGCACCTGGCCAGGGAGAAGCGCGTTTTCGGAGATGTAGGTGCGGCGGGAGTAGTCGTTTTGGGGCAGCATGAGCAGCCAGGCGACGCCGATGATAATGCAGAGCAGGGAGACGTAAGGGGGTAGTTTGAGGAGGCGGGGGTCGCGGCGGAGTGAGAGAGCGCCGGCTGGGGAAGTGTTAGCTGATGGGACCATCGGATTGCAAAGCCTAGCCATGTACATACATAGTAGTCGAGGCATCTTGGCGGTGTCGAGCTGTACTGATGAGATGGGATTGTGAAGTCGCGACGTGTAATGAGTGGAGGGTGCTGCGCGGGTGCCCTGTCAGACGCCAGCGGACAGCCAATGCAAAATCTTAGACACCGTTGATTGCTAAAGACTTCAGCGCCATGAGAGCAATGCAGACCAAGTCTTCAAAATTCGTGGGACCAAGGTACCGGTAAGTTGTTACGCGAGGCTGAGGACACTTCAGCTTAGCTGACGTCGGCTTGCAGCTCGTAGTTGCATAAACCCCCGTTGCAAGCATAAATCGCAGCCTTGTGCTCAAGTGGACACCAACGCGATTATGCCTGAATTGGCAAGCACTATTTGACTTCATGTATTTTAAGTGATTCCATGTATGGCCTACGAAAACAGGTGAGAAATGGTTGATCTTCGCTCTACAACCAATATCGTACAGCCAAGATGGCCTGGAACAGGACTTCCACAAAGCCCCATATAACAATAACCATTTCACTCTTTCGATCTTCTGAAGTGAGCAGTACTGCCACTGACAAGCGAGAGTATATATCCAAAATAATCAGGCCGAAGTTCATTCCCACAATCCCATGCTCGCAACGCCTACATGCCCCATTACCACCTCCCAGCAATGCAAAGACCCAGCCAAGACGCACACATCTAGAGACAAAGCCCAAGTAAACCCATCAAACAACACCAAGGAATTCCCCTCAAGGTCCCAACCGCTGCGTGCTCCCCACAACGCCCAGCTGCACCCCCGGCACCGTCCCCGACCCTCCAGTGCCCCCAGCACTCGGCAACACCCCAAAGCGCCCATAAGTCTTCGCATCCACACTCACATACCGCGGCAGCCTCCCCAGCAAATTCAGCCTCCCCTCCACCCACCGCAGCGCCTTCTCCGGCGGGCTCAGCCACTTCATGTATCCCAGCCCGCACACGTACCCCACAGCCAACGCACACAGGTGACCCAGCAGACTCGCTTTCGGCACGAGCGCGCTGATCACGGCCGCCGTGATCAACGGCGTTGTCCACGTCGGAATATTGTAGGGGCCGATGGCGAAGTAGGGGTTCGTGCGGTGCGTGCGCATTGCTTCGACGGCGAGGAGGAGGAAGACCCAGATCGAGGCGCCGCTGACGGCTGTGGTGGTTTGGTGAAGGATGAATGTTTGTATGAAGATGTAGAGGAAGGCGGGGAAGGTTGAGAATGCTGTTCAATGTGCGCGCGCGTATTGGTTAGCTAGCCGCTTGCAGTGAGCAATGGGAAGGAGGAAACTCACGCCCCATAAAGAGCGCAAGCGCAGTCAGCGTGCCATACTCGCTCTCGAACCGTTCCAGCAGTGGTGTCAGCGCCAAAACGTTCATGAGCATGTGGAAGAAGCCGATGTGTATAAATGGGTAGGTATTCGTGCGGTACACTACAACAAAGTCAACACCTGCTCCACCGGCGCATCCAACAACCTTTCGCAAGAAGAGAAGAACTCACAGCTACTAAACCCAACCTCCGCCGGCACCAGCGCGCCCCAGCCTTGCACATCCCACCTGATCACAGCCGGCACGACCCAGGCCGCGACAATCGCCGCGATCGCGACGCGCGTGAAGAGCGGCAGCCGGAAGAGGTACGAGCGCGCGCGGCTGGCGCTGATGTTAGGGACGGATACGGAGGGCATGGCCGCCGAAGATGTGTATATATATGGATCTGGATCGCTTCGGTCTTGGCTTCTTTCCCTGGCACCCTGGCCCTGTGACGACAGAGTGTAGAAGACGAGTCGCGACGTGCTCGGTAGTCAGGGGGAATGCCGCGCGCGGGCACGTGTCCAGATCTGAGTCGCGGTTATATCGGTAGGGTCGGATTTGAGAGTCGGAGGATTGCGGCACGGCAGTGCGTAAGCATCTTCGAACGACGAAGAGCGCTTGTAAGATCAACGGAGCTCGCTTACTATGATTGCAGCAAGATGGTTGAGCATGGGAAAGTCAAATTCGCATAGTCTCGGCCAGATGAAGTGTCACTGATAAGCGCTTATCTGGCTTCGGTATTAGCCGTTCTGCCGTTTTCTTCCAGAATTCCTCTTCAAGCATTAAGAATCACTGGCCTCTCTATAGGTAATATTGTTTGCAATATTTACACATTGGATACACGTTTGAGGACTGTATTCTATAAATCAACAATTGTAGCACCACTAATAGGGCGGTTCGTTGCGTTTACTTTGCACAATCTGCGCTGCAGTCCCAACGTGATTTGAACGTTTAAACCCTTTCATTTGTACAAGCTAGGAAAATCATGGTGGTCTGTCTGCCAGTGCGGTATAAAGTGTCCAAAACACAAAGCTCCCTTCCCCGTACCCTATCCCAGCCTCCCCGCCAGTTTCGTGTGGTATTGTGCGTGACGCTGTACTTCCTCCTCCTCTTCATCGTGCGTCTTATGCTTCTCTACAATCATACATGCTCTCGGCCCAAGCTGGCCCTCTCGACCTGACGCGCTTTTTCCTTCGCGTCGCTTCTTCTTGCCACATGTGCAATCTTGTATTGGTCGATGCAACTATTCCTAGCGTATTTTCAATTTATTTGGCGTGGCTCTTAGCCATGGTGTTCAGGGCGCTGCCGTTCTTGAACCATTCGATCTGACCAGAGTTGAAGGTGTGGGCCAACTTGATGTCGAAAGGCTTGCCCTCCTTGGGCTTAACGACCATGGTGATGTTCTTGCCGGGTGCGAGCTCGGTGCACTTGATATCGACCTGTTACAATTCAATTAGTCAAGTTGTCCGCAAAACGAATTAAGTCAGGAATACATACCTTGGCATCAGTGGGGATCTTGTCGTAGTCGGCAGGGTCAACGAAAGTCAGAGGCAACATGCCCTGCTTCTTCAGGTTGGTCTCGTGGATACGAGCGAAAGAACGGGTGATGATGGCAATGCCACCAAGGTGACGAGGCTCGAGAGCAGCGTGCTCACGAGACGATCCCTCACCGTAGTTCCAGTCACCGACAACAACCCATGGGATGCCCTTCGCCTTGTAGTCACGGGCGACAGCGGGGACAGCGTCCCACTCGCCGTTGGTCTGGTTGTTGACCTTGTTGGCCTCACCGTTGGCAGCGTTGATGGCACCAATCAACATGTTGTTGGAGATGTTGTCCAAGTGGCCACGGTACTTCAACCAGGGACCAGCCATGGAAATATGATCCGTGGTGGTCTTGCCCTGGGTCTTGATCAAGATGGGAAGGTCGGTAGCATCCTTGCCGTCCCATGCGGTGAAGGGAGACAGCAGCTGCAGACGGTCTGAGGTAGGCGCAACCTGAACGTTGACGGTGGAGCGGTCCTTAGGAGGGGCCTGGTAGGTGTCCATGCCAGGGTCGTAGCCCCTGGAGGGGAGAGCATCACCGGAAGGCTCCTTCAGCTTGAAGTCGTTGCCATCCTTGTCCTTCAGGGTGTCGGTCAGAGGGTTGAAGTGGAGAGATCCAGCAACAGTCATGGCGACGACCAGATCGGGCGAGGTGACGAAAGAGTGGGTGGCGGGGTTGCCGTCGTTTCGGCCGGTGAAGTTACGGTTGTAGGAGGAGATGATCGAGTTGGCAGTGCCCTTGGGGACGTCCTTGCGGTCCCATTGACCAATGCAAGGTCCGCAGGCGTTGGCCAGAACCATACCACCGTACTCCTCGAAGGTCTGCAGCTGACCGTCGCGGGCAATGGTGGCGCGAATCTGCTCGGATCCGGGGGTGATGGTGAAGACAGCCTTGGACTTGAGACCGTGGTCGAGAGCGTCACGGGCGATGGAGGCGCCACGGGACATGTCCTCGTACGAAGAGTTGGTGCAAGAGCCGATCAGACCGACCTTCAGCTCCTCGGGCCAGTTGTTGTCCTTGACAGCCTGGCTGAACTTGGAGATGGGTGTGGCCAGATCGGGGGTGAAGGGACCGTTGATGTGAGGCTCGAGCTCGGACAGGTTGATCTCGATCAGCTGGTCGTACTCGGCACCCTCGTCCTCGCGCAGCTCCTTGGCGTAGACTCGAGAGAAGTCACCAATGTCCTTGCGCTTGGTGGCCGCGAGGTAGTCGTACATGCGGTCGTTGAAGGGGAAGACAGAGGTCGTGGCACTGCTTCAGCGTTAGCAAATGTGTCTGTAGCAGGCTTTCAGGAAAAGCTTCAGCCTAGTACGTACCCAATCTCGGCGCCCATGTTGCAGATAGTGCCCATACCAGTCGCACTGAGGGTGTTGACACCCTCGCCAAAGTACTCAACAATAGCCTGCTCCTCGTTAGTGTCCCGTCGCGATGTCTGAAGTGTATTCTGAGGGCATAGTAGAACTTACGCCAGTTCCTCCCTTGACAGTGAGAATGCCAGCAACCTTCAGAATAATGTCTAGAGCACTGTCAGCTTCTTGCTAGTCCGCAGACACCCCAAAGAAACCACTCACCCTTGGGTGAAGTCCAGCCAGACATCTGCCCAGTCAGCTTAACACCGATAACCTTAGGGGCCTTCAGCTCCCAAGGCAGGTTGGCCATAACATCAACAGCATCGGCACCACCAACGCCAATAGCGCACATGCCGAGACCACCTCCGTTGGGAGTGTGAGAGTCAGTGCCGATCAGCAGACCACCGGGGAAAGCGTAGTTCTCGAGCAGGATCTGGTGGATGATACCAGAGCCGGGCTTCCAGAATCCAATGTTGTACTTTGCGCAAGCAGTCGACAGGAAGTCGTAGACCTCCTTGTTGATGCTGACAGCACGAGCCAAATCCTTCTCGCCACCAATCTGGGCCTCAATCAAGTGGTCGCAGTGGACGGTGGAGGGGTTCGCGACGGAAGGCATGCCGGCGGACATGAACTGGAGGATAGCCATCTGAGCGGTAGCGTCCTGGCAAGCAACACGATCGGGGCGCAGCTTGAGGTAGGAGGAGCCACGCTCGATGTCCTGGCCTTCCGGGTCGTCCAAGTGGGAGTACAAAATCTTCTCGGCATATGTGAGGGGGCGGTTGAGCCTTGACCGGACGATAGCAAGGTTTTCGGACATCTTCTTGTAGTTGATGAAGTTGCCCTCCTCCCAGTTGTTCTGCTTGACCTATTCATGTTGAAGAGTTGTTAGCACACGCTGGCCTACTGTGCGCAAGCAAAGTGGCAAGTTGACAGCTCGCTGAAGCCAAGTCGTCAGGATAAGGAAAGAACGCACCTTGCGGTCAAGAGGAGAGTCAGAGACGGTAGCCATTGTCCGTCGTACGGGCAAACCGACGACGGCGCGGCTCCGAGCCATACGGCCAAGAACCTGACGAGAAGCCAACATTGTGAAAGATGCGACCCTTTGCCTGAGGGAAGCTGTGTTGTGTTTAAACCCTAGGACGTGGGTGGAGAGGAAAGAGAGGTGGCGCAAATGGAGCTCTCAGTGAGGCATTGATTAACCACCGGGAACCAGGTGGGTTTGTTTGTTGATAGGTAAGAGATGTTCCGGAGTATGAGTGTGGTGTTGTTGTGTAGGAGAAGAGAAAGGATGAGGATTGTGAGGAGCAACGAGGTTTTAGAGCGACCTTGTGGAATAGCCGGCACAGTGCCGTGGTGTGTGTGGTGTGTGCTCAGTTTCTTGCCGTGGAATTCCTTGCTTGGGGGCTCCGTCGTTCCCCTCGGCCCTCACAAAGCTCTCCAACCCTTGCTACTGTCCCCTGCTCCGCCGAAACCCATGCGCCGAGGGATGGGAAAGGCTCCACTCTTTTTCTCCAACATAGCCGAATCGACCAATCACGCACGGCATATTGGAAAGAACAGTGTTTGCAACAACGTCACAGGGATGGTGGCTGTATGTAAACGCACAGCCCGGCCGGCCAGCTCGGCGACATGGCACGTATCTTCGACCGGATATATTTCAGCACACAGATCCTAAAAACCGATGGCAGCGAAACGGCTTGCGATGACGAATTTGTACAAGTCGGTTCTCATTTCATCGGATTGGCGCAGAAGGCTACTCCCATTGACTTGGTTTTCGACTGCTGCATTCGTCGCAATCCTCTGAGCGTGGGCTCGGACAGCCATGTGTAATTGTGTCATGTCAAGCTTTGGAAAACATGTGCTAAAACCTTTGAAGCGAATTGCGTTCCTGCAGTATTTAACAACTCTATCATTTGAGTCACACATGCCATCAAGATCTGAAATATGTTTTGCAGCGATTGATTTTGCAAGTAGTGTTGTATTGAATTGCTATACCTTATGTGATTGCACCACAGCTGGGTGAGGTTGTACGACGAGCTGGGCGTTTCCTGCCGTGGCGAAGGCAAACATACATCTTTGAGGGCTGCTTGTCCTGCTTCAGTCTGTGCTTGCTCATTGCTGACTTTGGCAACTCCTACTCCGTACGCAATGTAAATTTGAGTAACCATACATTTGAGTAACCATACATCTGAGTAACCATACATTTGAGTAACCATACATTTGAGCATCAAATTCGTGAAGCTGGCTCGCGTCTTTCGCACAATAATAGCCTACGGTGGGGCGGCCCCTTCATCCGGAATGTGGCCCAAGCTTCTCATCCAAGCTTGTCGAGACTCCACGCTGATCAACTCGCCGCTGACTGGCCAGCCTCGCCATGTGGCAAGTAGCATTGCAAATAGCCTCCTCGACCTTGGTCGGCGCGACCATGTGCTCCTCTTCGATCTTTAAGTCGTAAGGCTGCCCCGGGGTCTCCAAGCCAGCCTTGCGCCTCCCGTACAGTGCGACAACTAATTATCTCCAAACCCCTCGTATAAAATTTGCAAACCCACGATCGCGTTCCATCGTGCCCCAGACCGCAGGCTGGTGGGGCCTCGATGCCCCAGAAAGTGAAGCCGGGAGCTTATGTGGGTCCTCAGCCCGGCCGTTGGGCTTAACGCCTTTCTTCCCCGGCCGGAGACCTCGCTGACCGAGCCTGGCCGTCGGCCCGGAGCCGACGTTGTCCTGGCGGCGATGTCGCGAGGTCGCGATGCCTTTGCGACGCCAATTGGGTCAGCCGAAGAGTCGCATGAGTCTTTTCACGCCACGAAGGGGCGTTGGAGCAACATGGCTTTGGTTTATGTGGCAGGCGAAGACCTCGGCGGAGTTCGTGGGGGCAAGTCTAAAAGAAGGTCTGCAGTATTGATTATGTAATTGACGCCAAGCATTTCAACCGCATTTCCAATTTTCCATTTTTGCATGTGAAATCCACTCCACCACAAGCCATTTCTCATCATCAGACAACCAGCCTTGCCAAGCCCTCACTCATCACACTCACAAGCCAACCATCTCAAAATGGGTCTCGAGAACAAGCGGACGATCACAAAAACCAGGCGATACAAGAGGTATTTTCACATTCCCGTCTCCGAAACGGCGCTCATGTTACTGACACTCGCGACAGAGACCTCGACCAGATTCACGCCGATCTCCTGTCGCCTAAGCATCTCAAGCAGCACAAGGATACCAAGGCAACCGAAGACCTGCCTGGCCTGGGTCAGCACTACTGCATCGAGTGCGCGAAGTGGTTCGACATGGCGTCTACGCTCGTCTCGCACAGGCGCGGCAAGCCTCACAGGCGGAGGTGAGTTGTCTACTGCAGCTGAAAGAAGCATCGAATTATGCTGACTGTTTGATCTCAGAGCCAAGCAGCTGTTGGAGGAGCCCTACACCCAGAAGACGGCTGAGGCGGCTGCGGGGTTGGGAGTGTGGACCGGCCCATCGGTCTCGCAGAAGAAGAAGGCAGGCGAGGATATTGACATGTCGTGAGATCTTGGGCAATGAATCACTATGCAGCAAAACCCCAAAAGTCAGTCTCGGCTAAGCTCATTTGGCGCATTCAGACGCCCGAAGTGATGCACGAGTCCGTCAACTTGCCACCAGATCCGGGAGGAACGGCCTCAAGGCAAAATAGCACCTCATACAATGCAACTAGGTCTGGACCTTCGATCGAGAAATCGACAATCGGGCCAGCAGTGTTCTTCCGGCAAAGAGGCGATCGCTTGGTCGCGGTCTCTGGAGGAGACGAGTGGGTCGGTTGGGGTTCCAAGTTGTGGAAGCGGACATAGAGGCATAGGCTGTACTTTCTCACAATAAAGTCAATGGTTGCCAAGGGTAGTGGCTTCAGCTAAGCCGGAGAATAGAAGTCGGGAAAAAGGGATTTACAAACACAAATCGATGAAGCCAGCGCAGGGACGGCACTTGTTTATCCAGCGGCGCTCCGTCGCAATACCACATATATCTATCTCAGGCCTCTTTTAGTCATCTTTCATCTTGACGGCTTTGTGTGGGCTGCTAATGCGAGTTGCAACAAGTTCGAGAAAACCAGTTCCGGCTACGTCAGCTGTCGATCGACAGCCAGCACAGCAGCTTCCCATGCATTGCCACACGACGACGCGTAGGGTCCACGATAGTCGCTGGCTGGTGACGCAGCCTGGGACACCAGCAGCATTGACCTTTACCATGGTACATTCACACGGCGCCCACAAACCAAATTTTCCAGGCACAGAGGGCAACGTCATGGAAGCCGGTTTTCGCCACAAACGTTCATGATCGCTTTGCGCCTGCCTATCGCTCATCAGAAATCTTTCCAAGAATGGAGGACGAGTCGCTCGAAAGTGATCGTTCCCTCCCTCCTCGCAGAAGACCCCCTCATCAGCCGGAGTGACGTGAGTTTGCCATTGTAGCATGATTGGGCAAAGTCCAGGGGTCTTGATGTAACTCACTCGCGCTAGCGAATTGATTACCTGGTCTACTGTCCAAGCACTAGCTAGCAGACGTGAAGAGTGGGTAACATCAAGAGGGACATTGAATAGAATTTGTTTACTACATCACGATGGCCCCGTGAGCAAGCATATGCATTTACTATTCAAGGTAATGATCCGTTCTGACACTCACCTTCTCCAGTAATTCAGCTGTCCCCTGTCGTTGAACTCCAATCACCTACGAGCTCTCTCCATCCAGGCGGGTACGGTTTACCAGCATTTGTTCCTTCGCACGGCCTATACTATCTCCAAAGCTCCTTATCAGATGCCTTTTTGCCCTTCTTTTTTCTTAAAAGGAAACAAAGGGGGGGAAGGGCCTCGTAGTGCTTTGACAAGACTCGAGACCACGTCAAAATGATCGATATATCCAAGGGGGCTCCTAACCTCAAAGTGAGCGAGTGTCTCTACAAAGCTGGCCTCTCATCGAGAATTTTCCTACCATCGACCCAGGATTATGCCTCTCGTGAGGACTCATACTGGTGCAACGACGCCAAGCTCGGACCAGCCTGTATAGTAACACCACGCTCAGCAGAGGAAGTCTCAATAGCACTGAAGGCCCTCGTGTCCGCTGGGCAGAAATTCGCCATCCGCAGCGGCGGCCACACTAACTGGGCTGGCGCAAGCAATATTGCCGGCGGCGTCACTGTACAGCGAACCCGCCCTCTCCTCTTGTGGTCCAAGTTAACGCAGAGTGCGTAGATCGATTTGAGCTTGATCAGCCACGTCACTGTCGACGCTGCCACTGAGACAGTGGACGTCGGCCCGGGTGGTCGATGGCGCGATGTCTATGCCGAGCTGGACAAGCAGAATTACACGGTGTGCGGAGGCCGCGAAGCGAACGTCGGTGTTGCTGGGTTCCTTCTCGGAGGCGGCATGAACTTTCTGAACTCGCGAAGGGGCTTTGCATGCGACGACGTCGTTGCATATGAGGTTGTGCTCGCGGACGGCAGCATCGTTACAGCAAAGAAGGACAACCAGCACTCGAGGCTGTTCAAAGCACTCAAAGGCGGGTCTAACAACTTCGGTGTCGTCACCAACTTCAAGATGAACTTGTTGAAAAACAACAAGATCTGGGGTGGCCTGACAATATCTCCCAAGGAGCATATCGCAGCCTCGATTGAGGCCATGTATGACTTCACGCCTGCTATCAGAGTTCACCCTGATGAGACTTTGTGGACGCTTCTTATGTACTCTCCTGAGATCAAGGATACTGTCATTGCTACTGCATGTGAGTATGATGACCGTGTCGATCACCTGAGTGGCGCCCGTTGTCGCGGCAAATGGCGTTGAATCTTGATTACTTACTGACTGCTACAAAGATGCCAGCATGGTCGGAACTGAGAAAGCCCCAGCCTTCCACAAGTTCTTGTCCATTCCAACTACTACCTATCAGCTCGGGATGAAGACCACTAGCGAATTCACGGTTGAGTATACTCAATCAACTCACTGGCAGTATGTGTCAACCCATCTTTTTGCTTGCCCTTTGTTCAAAAGATGACCCGCAACCTGAAGGCTGACAGTTCTTACTTTCCGAAATAGCGTGATCTGGTTTACACTAACTTTCAAAAACGACAAGCGTATCATGACCAAAGCGTCACAACTCCACGACAAATTGGTTGAGGAGCTGAAGCCTATGATCCCTGACGGAAACTTCATCACGCAGTGCACCTTCCAGCCATTGCCCAAGTCATTCGCGGAAAAGTACAATGGGGCCAGTACTAATGTAATTGGCTTGGAACGGTGCAAAGACGATGCTGTACTCTGGCTGGGCACGGCCTTATTTCGAACAGCGAAATTGAAGAACTCTGCGTACCCCAAGGTTCAGGCTTGGACACAAGGAGTGAAGGATTATGCGCAGACAATCGAAGGCGGACTCATAGATTGGGTATGCCTCATACTTCCACCTTTCATTTGCCTTGAGAATGCAATGCTAACCGACCATCGTCACAGGTGTATCTGAACTATGCTGACCCCAGTCAAGACCCCTTGGCTAGTTATGGCGCGAACAATGTTGGATTCATGAGAGACGTGGCAGCCGAGTACGATTCCCAGGAGGTCTTCCAGAAACTGTGTCCTGGAGGATACAAGCTGTCGAATGTTCAGCTATAGAAGACCAGAAGGACCCAGAATTCAGGCTCTGCAGTTGTTGCACTGTGCTCAAGACTGACTACGTTCATCAGCCAACGGCATGCACCAGTCATACACGACCTGAGGTTCCGTATGGCAATATTGCTGAGGTGATTTCATCAATCACTACCACAAATTTGTCATTTGTGAATTCTTGCTTCGAGATGGATACCAGAATTCAATGTACAGCTGTCTCCGTGGCAATTCCCGATTTCGAGATTTTGACATGTCTTCCAAGTGCAGATGCGATACTCCTATGCAACTAGCGCCTTCCATTGAACATACTCGCACAATACATGCCATAAACCATTGGTTGGCAAATTGTCCAAGGCAAATGAACGCCTTCAGTGTGCATGCTACATGACTGATCCATCCCATTTGGACAGACTTTCCTTCAAGCATTCTGCTTTTGCAAACTCATGATCGACTTTGCGATCTTTGGGGCATGCTCCACTCCGCTCATCTCTCCCCACCACTCCATTAGACCGCATTATGGACCCTCAATTCGTGTTGGCGATCCTGTTGTTGATGTCCGGTGTTCTCGAGCGCAGAGCATGTTGCACATCCTTGATGTGGATGTTTGCACGTCCTTGACTTGACAGGTCTTGCACAGACGAGGTGATTTGGCATGGCTGATCGACTTCAACGCTGACCGCGTCGATGCGCGAAGTGCGATGGCCAAAGTGCTGGGTGAGGCTCAATGTGACGGTGAACCAGCGCTTTCTAATGTCTAGTGCTGTCTCTGCGGGCAATCGCTCACTAAATGATCCTCCGAGCCACACTCGAAGCACTTTCGCGCCTGCGTGCATTCCGCTGCGGCGTGGCCGGGCTCACCGCAACTAAAACACACCATGGGTTGTGTGCAATCACGGACCAGGTGGTCCGTAGAACCACAACGATGACATGCCTTAGGCTCCGTACATTTCCGGGCAATATGTCCGTGTTGGCCGCATTGGCGACAAGTGCCAGGAGCCGCGATGGCTCCAGTTCTTCTGCCGGCGTCGAACAAAGTTCGCACAGATGAGGTGGCTTGGGCCGAGACGATGCAGCTCTTGGATGTCCGGGATGCCAGGGCGGTCACATTCGAGCGGCTGGCGAGGACGGTGGCTCGGGGTAGAGCTGCCCTCATCTTGCGCAACATGAAGGCCGACATTGTGTTGTGAGAGGATGAATTAATAGGCGTCTTGAGGTGAGTGACGAAACTTTAGGTGCGTCGACTTTGCCTCGATATCAAAAACTTTTCTGAAAGTGGAAGTGATCCCGTTCAAGGGTTTGCGACTGTCTTCTTTACGCTAGCAGGCTAGCAGGCTAGCTGTACCCCTGTCCCTGTCGGCCGACCCCCCGGCTTCAACGACCTCATCGTATCGTGCCTTCTTAGAAATTCATTACCCGCACACATTCAAAAGACAGAAACTCACCATCCTCATCCCGTGCTCCTCGGTTCCATCAAAGCTCCAAGCTCTCAGCCTCATCACATATGGGGTTGATTCGTCTCAGAAGCCTCCCTTTATGACTGCCCCCAAGCACGCGACCGACCATGCCACCCGCCTACGCCGGCGCACTGTCGGCGCAGCTGAATGGGAATGGCAACACCAACAATACCAATACCCAGCCAGCACACCTCACACCAACCGCCATGGGCAGATGGTCTGTTTCGGCCAAGCAGCTACCACCTGTTGATCAGATCAAGTCAATTCACATCTACGACTTTGACAACACCCGTGAGAAACCGCCTTCTCGCCCGCCCGTACCCTAGTGGCCTTCCCAATTGTACTGACTATGCCCTCAAATCCGCAGTCTTTAAAACCCCTCTTCCCAACCAAAAGCTTTGGAACGGCTCGACAATCGGCTATCTTTCAAGCCAGAACTACTTCGCCAACGGCGGCTGGTGGCACGATTCGCGTATCCTCGCCGCGACTGGGGAAGGCATCGAGAAGGAAGAGCCGCGCGCATGGGAAGGCTGGTGGAACGAGACGATCGTCGAATTGGTGCAGCTCACGTCGCGACAGCCTGATGCTCTATGCGTGCTTCTCACTGGTCGCGCCGAGGGCAGCTTTGGCGAGTTAATCAAGAGGATCGCGGCTTCTCGCGGGCTGGATTTCGACATGGTAGGACTCAAACCTGCGGTGGGACCTAATGGGGAGCGCTTCAATTCCACCATGCACTTCAAGCAGATATTTCTGAGCCGACTGATGGAGACGTATAAGGCCGCTGAAGAGATTCGTGTGTACGAAGATCGCCCGAAGCATGTCAAGGGCTTCCGCGACTTCATGGGCGACTACAACAGGAAACAGCAAGGACCACAAGCAACGAGAAGTCCAATCTCTGCCGAGGTCATCCAGGTTGCAGACATGATGACGAACTTGGACCCTGTCGTTGAAATTGCCGAGATACACAAGATGCTTACTGATCACAACAAGATGGTCGACGCCAAGACCAATGGCTTTCGTGGGGAGAGACTAGAGGTCAAGAAGACAGTCTTCTTCACTGGCTACATGATTGACGCGGCAGATACCAAGCGGCTGTTGACTCTCGCCCAGGTTCCGGACAGCATACCCTCCGCAGACCTCAAATATCACGCCAATAATATCATGATCTGCCCACGCCCTTGTCCGTCTTCAATACTCGACAAGGTTGGCGGCATGCACGCCAAGATGAAGTGGAAGGTCACAGGTGTAGCAAGCCTCGACAAAAGCATCTGGGCCGCCTGCTTGAAACCCATTCCCGACGGCGCTCGATTTCATACTGATAATCCCAGTCCGTTAGTCGTTCTCGCCCTCAGGAAAGGTGCCAAGCCCATCGATGCGAACAAGATCAAAAACTGGCAGGCTGTCCCTGCTGACCAGGCTTTCGAGTTCGAGACAACCGTTGGCGAGAAAGTACTACTGCGCATCGAGCCAGAGCATCCCGGCGAGAACTCCTACGAGAGCTTGTTCCCCAACAAGAGCACCTCCAAACGGAAGCACGAGGACACGCCTGGAGGCAGGTATGCTGACCGTGATAACCACCGTGGCGGGTTTAACGGCCCGCGCGGAGCTCAGAACGGCAACTTCGGTGGTAGAGGCGGCCGCGGTGGAGGAGGCAACAACAATACCAACAACTTCCGCGGCGGCGGCGGTGGTGGTGGAGGATTTCGCGGCGGTTCCAAAGGGAATCGTGGCGGCCAAAGAGGTGGCCATAGGGGTGGTCGTGGACGTGGTGGCGGAGCGCGACACTATCAATCGCTGGACGACGTCGGCACACGCGACTTTAGTGGCGGCGCATCGTCTGCTATGTACGACGATACCCCCAGTAATGTACAGTGGGCCGGTTCGTCGTTCAATTCGAATCGCTCGGGACAGGGTGCTGGTGGCAACAATAACGGCGGGAATGGTGGCGGCATGGAGCAGTACTACTAGCAGAGGGATGCTCCTGCTACACAAAACCACTTCGCCGCGGCTGACTTTGCTCCGCAGTCGCAGCATATGGTCACGTCCAACATGGACCTGGACGAATCCATGCATACTCAGAGTATGTCTATGGTTGCAGCGGCGGCGTCTCTGCCTCCTACGCCGTTCACCACGCCTCGCACGGTCCATACGACTGTGGCTCACTAGCAGGCGCAGCAAGCGCAGAGCGTCGCGTCTCTCGCGACATGGTACGCACGAAAGCAGGCATCCACGACAGCTTTCTCGACTGCAGCCGCACCCGATGCCATATCAGCGTACCAGAGCGCCACGCATGAGCTGATGACCAACGACGGCACTGGGTCAGACCCTGACAAGGACAAAGAGAATGCAGGTCCGCTCCTGCCTCGCCCTCGAAGGTGATGGAGTCCAACTGATGCATACGATAATGTAGGACATTTCTTGTTGCAGGCCGTCCTTCAAAGCGAAAGCCACTGAAGTATTTGCAGGTTCCGGACTAGATTGACTGGCTGCAACCTGCCAAAAGGCGTCCCAAACTCATGCAGGCGTTCAGACCCAGGGATTGGGTTTTCAGTTACTATAGTATCCCTAGGAGGTCTGCTATTGTTCGCATTCTTCCACCTGAAGAATCTACCATCTCAACTTACGGTGCTATGCAACGTTGTCGAAGCATGCTATATACCCTCCTCCACGTCGTGTCGGTATGGCACGGCCAGAAGGATTGCTATTCGTACTCGTCACAGCTTGTATTTCTTTGGAACTCAACGCGTTCGTCCAGTCACGACAAAGTCAGGACAAGACGGCGAGACAAGATAGTACAATCGTCAAATGCGACGAATACAACAATTCAAATTATGTACAATGCGAATGTGACCAACTTCCCCTCACGTCCAACCCCATCACCTTTGACTCCCAACGAGTCCAACCTCAGCACCAACCACCATGTACATGCCGCGCACACACTCACGCCCCCGTCCGCCTACAGTATCCGTAGTCCGGCTGGCAGCCATACTCAGGCACATCGCAGTACGCGGTTGTATTCCCACAGTACCCGCTACATATCAACGTCAGCAACCCCCTCGCACAATTCCGCAACGAACAGTTGAAAAGAAACTCACTAGCTCGAACAGCAATTCAACCCATTCGCATCACTGCACCGGTACCCATCCTCGCCCGCGCCCGTCTTGCCGCACGTGTTATCGGGCGACACCGTCACTTTATCGACCGGCGCGTAGCACGTCTTGGCCGTCTGCCCCGGCGGCGAGTACTCGGCCTGGCACCCGAGCGTCGTCAGGCAGTAGGCATCGCCGGTGCCGCAGAATCCAGAGCTGGAGCAGCACGGGCCGGGCTCGTTGAAGGGGCAGAAGTAGGTGCCGCCGGGCTGGACGCCGCAGGTGCCGTCAGGGGAGACTTGGGCTTGTTGGCGGGCTTCGAGAGTGGTGTCGAGCGGAGAGGAGGAGGGGTGTGCGAGGAGAAGGGAGGGGGAGAGGAGGATGAGGAGGTTGGAGAAGTGCATTTTGAGAGTGGGTTGATTGTCGGTGGATTGTAGTTGCTTTGGGTACCTGGTAGCGACGACTTCCTGTACGGAAATATCACTTGAGCAGCAGTGGCAGCATTCTTTTATAATTCTAGGCAAGGACGACTTTAGAGGAATAGCCCTTGCGCATCGTGACTACATCGTATAATGCCTCGGCCATACCTGCGTGTGTCTCACTGAAAAGCTGAATAATAGTCGGTTATTTTGTGTGCGGGTATCTTGGTGGCGCCAATAGCTCAAGGCAGCCACATAAACTCAAAATTGCGATTTAACTGCTTACTTCATGCAACCAATTCCAACGTTCTAGCGCGAGCTAAGCCTCGAAGGATTATAGTACCAGAGCACACTGTCTAGAGCAAGGCCTGATGTTGACTTCAAGCCGAGAGCCGGACTTCAGACTTGCTGAACATGTCAGCCTTTACACATAGTGCCATGGTTGTCACTGATCTCGTGTGGGGACGAGCAGTAGATGGGCAGCCAGTCTATGTTCTAAACTGCAATACGTGTGATGGAAGCTGAGCTTTTTCCGCGATGCTCTCGCTTCAATCACAGCTACCGGGTAGTTTGCCAGGTGCCTAATACAAGTGGGGCCTCATAGTCTTGCCTCTCGAGTATAATTCCGACGCCCGGTAGACAAGTTCTGCGATCTCTGATCTCTCAGCATCGAAATGGCTTGATCTCATGTCTCGTGAGAACTGATGTCCCAACCCACTCGTCTTCGAGATCATAAGTACGTTCGCTGACTCCAATTATGCCCGCACAGGCACGTCCTTGGTCTCGCCCTTGACCTCGCCCTGGCTTGCAGGGAACGGGTTATACGTAGCGCGCTCATCCCGAAGTTTGACGAGCTTCTCTATCGCCTCGTCCAGAGCCACAGGCGAGCCACGCGACTGCGTGTCAGTGTCGTCGCGGTACCGGATGTTGAGCTGGCGCTGCTCCTCCTCCTCGTGCCCGACCACTGTAGCATCTGTTAGCAACGGCATTCTCTGAACGAGACAACGGCTGTGTAGACTTACCAAAGACGAAATTGTACTGCGCCAACTGCGCCCTCCTGATCTTCTTGGGCAAGGTCTCGCCGGATGTGTCGACATCCACAAACATCTTCTTCGTCTTGAAGATCTTTCGTACCTCCTCAGCGTACGGGTAGAAGGCCTTTCCGACTGGGATGACCATGATTTGCCGTGGGTTAAGCCAGAATGGCCACTTGCCACCGTAATGCTCGATCAAGATCGCAGTGAAGCGCTCGAGAGAGCC
This sequence comes from Plenodomus libanotidis, assembly GCA_022609195.1. Taxonomy (NCBI): domain Eukaryota; kingdom Fungi; phylum Ascomycota; class Dothideomycetes; order Pleosporales; family Leptosphaeriaceae; genus Plenodomus; species Plenodomus libanotidis. The sequence goes on from JAGKQA010000048.1 coordinate 26,411, forward strand.
GGCCATGGCGCGGTGGATGACGACTGGTCGGGCACAGCCTGCGGTGAGCGGCTTCTTTGTGGCGCGAGGGTTGTCCCTCTTTGTGCCGGCCTCTACCGCGGTGGGAGCGGGTTGCGGCTTGCTGGCTGCAGCGTCCTTCTCGTCTTTCGATGCAGCCTGGGCGCCCTCGGCAGTCATGTACTCTAGCGAAAAGTTCTCTGGCTGTACAAAGTCCAGCTGTGCGGTAGCGCATTGCCATTCTCGGTTCAAACAGTCGACCACCTTGACATCAATCTTGGGACCGTAAAACGCGCCATCACCAGGATTCAGCTCCCATTGCATGCCGTTCTTCTGGGTGAACTCGTCCAACGCCTCCTTAAGCGCCGCCTCTGCCTTGTCCCACACAGCAATTTCGCCCATGTAGCCTTCTGGTCTGGTGGAAAGATTCAGCTTGAAAGTCATGCCGAAGATGCTGTAGAATTGCTGGAGGAAGTCAAAGATGTCGTCAATCTCTTGCTTGATCTGGTCTTCCTGGCAGAAAATGTGCGCGTCGTCCTGGCAGAATCTGCGCACACGCGTCAGACCGGTCAATGCGCCTGAAGCTTCATTGCGGTGCAAAACGCCAAAGTCAGCCAGTCGCAGCGGCAGCTCTCTGTGGGATCGTGCTTGGTGGCCGAACATCAGCATATGTGCTGGGCAGTTCATCGGCTTCAAGCCGAACTCCGCTCCGTCCACCTGCTGCACGAACATGTCATCCTTATAATGCTGCCAGTGTCCGGACTGCTTCCAGAGATCGGAGTGAAAGATATTTGGTGTGATGACTTCCTTGAAATCCCTCTCCCAGTATTGCTCCTTGATCAGGTCGATTATCCGGTTGTAGACACTGGCACCGTACGGCTTCCAGAATGCCGAGCCAGGGCTGACAGGGTCGAAGAAGAAAAGTTCCTGGTCCGCGCCAATCCTGCGGTGGTCTCGCTTCGCCGCTTCCTCGAGGAATTTCTTGTGCTCTGCCATCTGTTTCTTATCCGGGAAACTGACACCGTAAACACGCTGGAGAGAGTCGTTCTCTTGGTTACCCAAGAAGTAACTGGCCGAGTTCTTCATGATGGCGAAGCTTTCTATTCTACCGGTGTCAGGCACGTGAGGTCCCCGGCAGAGATCAATCAGCGGGCCGTTCCGGTAGACAGTAGTGGAGGTTCCATCGGCGATCTTGTCCTTAATGATGTGTTGCTAGACAGCCTCTGTCAGTATACGCACATGCTAACCTTACGGCAGTATGCACACCTTGTACTTGTTATACTTGAACATCTCCAGTAGATCCTCCTTCTTCAACACCAGGCGCTCGAACTTTTGCTTCTCCTTGGAGATCTTGCCCACAAGTGTCTCGAGGGGCTTCCAGTCGGTTTCTTGAACGGCCGCGCCGTCTGGCAGGGCCATCTCGTAGTAGAATCCGGAGTCAATGGGAGGCTGTGGTACGTGAAGTCAGTAGCTGTTCATGCCCCCGGAGCAAGGGGTAAAGGTGTCTCCATACACCTATACACAAAGAACATCCAAAACGACGCTCACAAGCTTCGCCCAAAACGTGAGCAGAGCTGTGCCAGAACACCCTCTTGCCCTCCGGATCGCTGAAGTCCAACAACTCCAACTTGCAGCTGCCCTCGAACGGCCTGTCCAAATCCCACAGCCTCTCGTTGTCTCCATCCAGCCTCGCCACCACAGTGCGCTTGTAGAGCGAATTGGAAATGTCCTTGGCAATATCGCCCGGGGTGGTCTCCCACGCGGTGCCCTCCTTGACAGAGCCGTCAGGCATCGTGATCTTGATGGCATCACGTGGCTTGTTGGCGGCTTCCTCATCCTGCTTTGCCTTCAGTCGGTCGAAGAGCTCAAGTCGGTCCTGGAGGAACTGAGGCGGAGGGTTCAATTCCAGGGGGCCCGCATCGTCCTGCTTCTTCTCCTTCTTTGCTCCCTTCGCGGGCTTTGGTGGTTTGGCTGTGTCAGCCATTGTTGCGGAGTATGTCTTCGAACTTGACGGTCGCTGGAGTGTGCGCCTTGAGGCAAACTTGGGTGGGAGAGTGCGCGTTAGGTAGTGAGTGTCGCAAGCGCAAGGCAATGGTTGTTCTGGTTGTCTAGTTGTGAGTCAAAAAGAATCGCGTGCACTTCCCGACGTCGCCGTCTGCAAATTCGTGTCCAATTGAAATGGCCCCGCGACTACCCCGCCAGGACCCTGCAGGCTCAGGGAATACTGACTGGGGGGGTTCCCTGCCAACGACGACATGCCATGTTTCGGCGCTGACTACCCAGAAGCAGCCTACTGTTTGCTGCTTTTATATCGCCATACGAATGGTTCAGCCTGGAGGTAGTGACTTTACTATAAAGGGCTGGTTCGAAATGTAGTTTAAGCGTTCGTTGTGATTCTAGCTGCCGCTCGGCTCTCGTAGCCTCGGCATCTAGACAGCATTTCAAGTACCTGCCGAACCAGGGCTGGGGTGACAATCTGTATTGACGTTACTATGTATTTGTGACATGTATGAATGCAGAGAAAAGGATTGTTCCAGGAGATTAAAGCTTGCGGAACGTCCTACGTGCGTATGATGGTGTGCGGGACTAGAACAGCTCCAGCTAGCAGGACTCAGACTTCGCTTCGGCTTTCTATGGGCCCAACCGGCTTGAACCTGTACAGCACAAAAAAAACCGAGAGATGCTGACAATCGATCACACTGCATAATTGAGCTCTCAAATAAGTAGACCACAAACCGTAACTCTTTGTTAATCCATGTAACATTCAATATTGTCACGTTAGTTACGTACGGCTGAAAATCTGAGGGGACATATCACATACTGAAAATGGGGATCATCTGGGTTGCCCAGTAGCAAGCCCATCAATGAACGACGGCCCGAGTGCATGACTGTTATCGCCATAGTCATGATGCCACTCACTAAGTGCACTGTTATCCTGGATTTACGCTCTCAGCATGTATGTGCGGCTATAAATGGAGCATGTGCGGATAGGCCACTATTTTAGTGGGTGGAACTTACTTAGTGCCAGTCTGGCTCTTCAGGGCCGATCGATCTCTCACCCGAGAGCAGATGAAGGTTAATAGCGATGCATTTTATTTCTCCAAGTTGATGTTAGATATGCGACTCGAAAGACGTTTTGCGTCATTGCACTGGTGGCATAATGTTTGTCCAGTGCCCACAGGGCGCGAGTGTCAGTCTTCTGCCTCTCTCGCAGTACCTATCTGTACACTATTTTTAGACTGCCATCACTTGAGGCATGTAGATGAGATCTTTTGTGTGCAACTACCTTGTTGCAATGTCATTGCTCAAGCCACAAGTGAGATCACTAGGTAGAAATCGAGAGGGGAAAACGCTCTTCGATGCACATCCTGTGCTGAGTGCAGCTTCCAGAGTGTTCTGATGATTTGCTTGCCTCTATCATCACCAAGGAGCGACACCTACTATATAACGTAGCCACTTCGGTCACGCATCAGGCACAAGTGTTGCACAGGCTTGGTAGTACTAAACCACCCCCTTGGCTTTCAAGCTCACAGGATAAGCTTTCGTTTCCTGACTACGTTTTCTGAAGACTGACTCAAGGGCTCTCCAAGCTGCTTCAAGCTCTGAAAGTTTTTTTGCCACCTGGCTTAGTACTCGTTCTTGAATGTGGCTTGAGATTGGAAACAGAGGAGCATAATAAAACCTGGTGGTGGATGACAGCAACTTACTGCAGATCACAAGAGTTACCGGCATTTTCAGGGCAAAAATAGTCCACAAGTGAACCTCCTGCACCCTGTGGGACCAAGCGCTGGAAAGACATACTCTGACTTACACAGCTCCGGGATAGTACCTATGTGTAGACCGTGCTCAGTACACCGTATTTGTAATCAATACTTGTCACTAACTAGACAGCATGTACGAAGAATGAAATCACAATTGAGTCAACAGTTACCAGCAGGCACAGGCTGCTACACTATACAATCTCGACCGCTTGCACTATATGCTCTCTCCTCTCCTCCTCTACTGACATAGTGTCAGTCTATACTGAAATAATGATATTAGCTCTAGAATTCTAACGGTACGTGTAGATATATAAATATATAAATATTTCTTATATATAAAGTGCAAAACTTCGACAACCCATTTTGCCTTTCCAGAGGCTTCCCTTCTGTAAGCTCCTAGCCTGTAGCACTATGCTGAGCTCAAATAGGGGCTATGGCTCTAATCTTTAGGCCTCGAAGCCCTATAAACAGCCGAACTTAGGGTCACCAAGCTTTTTTCCGTCACACTATGCTGCATGCCAAGCTGTTAGTCGAGTTGACTCAATTGTGAGTTCATTCTTCGTGCTAGGCACGACACCGCACCTATGCCAAAGTCACACCTTCTTCATACAACTAAACAGCAGCCCGAATATGTAAGGTGATGGCCAAAATCGTTGTGGCTGAAGATCAACCGGCCTGCGCTAGCTACCTAAGCATAGATCGAAAGATTCTGGGTCGAGCCCGGCAATCAAGTCCAGTGTCCCACCTATGATAACAGATCTATATGGCCAGTTTCTGGGCACATAGCTCTGTGGTACACCATTCATGCAACAAAATATGGCAACTTCGGATCCACGGGCCGTGAAGTACCGTAGGCCACTGTGTGCTCCATGTCCAGCGGTTTCTGGAAATAACTTCTGGGTGTAAGAGCTGACCGCGCAGACCTCTCGTGCTTCAATATAAAACATGATCCAAACCCTAACCTCGCAAGGACCAGGCAATAGACAAACGCTTCGCGATTGCTCCCCCCACCTGGTGGCGTTGCCGTCTCGACGCAGGATAAAGTTTTGCATGAGTCAAGACCACCAAAGGCTTCTTTCTTTTGGGAGCCAGTATAGCCATCCTCGCCATTCGTGACGGCCCAAGGCTTCTGTCACGTTAAGCTTCGTACGTACCCATCTTCCCCCTCTTCAGAAGATGTCATTCACGACTTTTGCAAACGCCCCTCGAACCTTCGTCTCTTGTTGTTCTGGGGCAGAATTGAATTGTTGCCGCTGTGCGTCGTGCCGTGAATGACAATGATGGACGACCAAGACAGCACATCATGGAATGTCATCGCCTCAATCATGGTGTTGACGCCTATTGCATCGGTATTTGTTGGGGCGCGTGTGTACAGCTGTCTCCACATCCTGAGAAGGAGGCTGTATTTGGAGGAATGGCTCTGTGTAATATCCCTGGTACGTGAAGAACACGTTCGAATCGAAGTTCGAGGTGTCCTCACACTAGTCGAGTCTCCCGAGTTTTGCATATATGTTGACTCCGCTTTCATCGGCCAGATATTTCTCTGGCTTGGCGCCGCCGTCGCAACCAAGCTGTTTCTCAGTGGTGGAGGCCGTCACTGGGCCGTGCTTACCGTTGAGGAACGCATCAACACACGCTTCTGGTACTTCATCTGGACGTTACCTTCGGGCTTCATTCTCAGCGTGCCGAACATGGCTGTTGTCAGCCTGCTGTGTCGGCTATTCAAACCACGGCGGTGGCACTCAGCTGTGCTCTGGTCCATTGCGATCATTTGCAACTTGAATTTTGTCCTGGGGTATGTTGTGCAGTCTTTCCGGTGCAGGCCTTTTCGGGTGCCGTGGATGCCATCATCGCCGCCAGGTTGTTGGTCTCCGTGGGTTTATCTCAGTTACTGTGTCTATGCCGCTGGTGAGTAAGGCATCTCTGTTCGGAACACTCGCTGGTCATCTTACTATTCAGCATTGGGTTGTGGCTTGCTGCTGACTGTTTCCTAGTCTTCTCGGCAGTAGCAGATCTGTGCATAGCCGTGTATCCGGCGATGGTCCTCCACCAGCTGGTCTGGAGTCGCAAGAAGAAAATCACACTTTCGTGCATGCTCGGGCTCAGCATCTTGTGAGTCTCACGCCCCGCGCATACCTAGGCAGTTACGAAATTTCAGCTTCTAATATGTGTGCCACAGTGCTACTGGCGTGGCCTGCTACAGGGCGCCCATACTCCGAAACCTTATATCTGACGATTTCTCGTGTGAGCTATCAATGGTCTGGAAATATATGTAGTCCTCGAAAGTTGCTGACAAGTAACATTGATCTAAGACAACATATCGCCCGTCGTAATCTGGACTATGGTCGAAGGATACGTAATACTCATAGCCGCCTGCGTACCGACCCTGCACCCAGTCTACGACCAACTCGCTGATCTTTTCAGCTGTGGGAGGCGAGTGAGAGCTTCGCTTCGAAGAGGTTCCCGATTACCGACAACTATGGATGGTCAAGAGCGATACAAGCCGCAGCCGCCGCCGAGCAAGCCTCACACCACCTTTTGGTCCGCGATCATGCCCTCATGCGGCAGCTCCTCTGGCTCGCGCGTATGGAGCCTCATCAGCCGTGGCACGAACTCGGTTCAGGAGAAGGAGAAAGACACGCGAGAGATATTCAATTCGCGCACGTTGGAAGAGGCCGCGAATCTGGCTTATCCGCCAGAGGCGATTTGGAAGCAGTCGGTCAAGGTTGGGCAGCATTCGAGGATACGGTCGCAGAGACGGGATTCTTACTAGATTTTTTTTTTTCTTCAACAAGACGTGCATATGTACGCTGCTACTGGTGCATGAGGGATTCACAGAACCTGTGACAGCGTTCATGCCAAGTGCTTGTCTTCGCATAGAGAGGCTGGTTGGACTTCAGGCGGATTATCCCTGGGCAGAAAGCCAAGGCGAATATTAGAGCGCGCCGATGAGACGTGAAAGTAATAACTTTGACAGCCTTCATCGGTCTCAAACGACTAGTGCTTGTCAACTACGACCAAATTTCACGATGAGCGTGCCCATTAGCTGATGTGAGAATTCAACAGTTTTCCTGTTGGTTCTCACAAAAGTGTAAAATTCGTTTTTCGAGCGGATCCGCAAGTCTAGTGCATTACATAGCAATCTTAAGTGCTTTATCATATCTCGAGAATTACTGTATTGTTCCTGAAGGTGCAGAATCCGGTGCGTGCGTGGTCTCGATCGATTTGGTACCTGGGCGGTGAAAGATGTCGATTTTAAGAGTGCCCAGGTGAACGATCATTGGCCTGATCCTAGTCGGGGTGGCAACCAGACGTGTGTCAGGACCATGTCGCCGGACATTTCCAGCTAGTTGCTCAGAAAAGGGCAGCCGCTCTGGCCAGCACCGGTGAGGAGAGGACAAATACGTTTTTTATGGGAAATGGGAACGCGATTTGGGTCTCGTGTATACGCTTTCTGTATCGTGCAGTCTATTGCTCGGAACCAAACTCACTCCAGTTGTGTACGAACAAACGCTTCTACTCTATCCGATCATCCAGGGAAATGATCTCCTCGAGCCGTCCTCCAGACCTCGCGTGGCCATTCGTAGATGCCCCTTGCCTTCGCATTCTCCAGATCGCCATGAGCCGACCCACAAGCCTCGACACCCTCCGCCGCAGCATCATGACTAGCAGCGTCATCAACGCCCAGACCGCCACAGTCTTGGTCAATACCAGCTGCCCTGGTATCTGCATATCATCATCAACCCCGGGTCTAGGGATCTCGGAGCTCGTCGCATCATTAGTGCTGTCTTGTCCAAAGTCCAGGCCCATCAGAAGCAACACAGTAGCCGTCCATCCGGTGAAGCCCTTGGTACGCCTCCCGTGGCCAGTTTTATCGTCATACTGCTCCCACACATAACCTGTCTTTGTCCAGCTATCGTAAACTGTCCACAATACCCTCTCCCTCAGCTTCTCCGCGAGCTTGAGCGCCAGCCTCAAAGTTCTAGTCTCACCCTCGAGCCCGATCTCCCGCAAGCGCAACACAGCCAGCGTGTTCAAGTTCATCCACACCGCACCACGCCAATAATCCTCTCCTTTCCCATAGAGCGCATCCTGCGCGCTCAGACTGCGCAGCCCATGCGGACTCCAAATTGTGTCGGGGTTGGCAACAGTAGCAAGCAGCGCAGGAAGGCGCGGATGTGTGCTATTCACGAGTCCCAAGAACAGAGGCATGAGCGAGACGTAGCCAACATGACAGGCGTGCTGGTACTTGTCTACTCCAATTGCGTCGCAGTAGGCGCTCTGGCGGTCAGACCAATGTAAGACATCGAGATTTTGCTGCGCGCCGTGGAAGTGGTTGCGATAGACGGACGCATCGTCTTCGAGCATGAGGTATTCGGCGAGCTCAAGGAGCGCTTTGGCGGAGGCGGCGACCCATGCAAGGGCGTCGACGTGGAGCTCACTGAGTGAGAGTTGGTCAACGCGAGGATAGTCGTCTAAACCGCTTATCAATGTGTGTTGCAGCGTGCGGCCGCGCCAGCGGTAGCCTTCGCCTCTGACGGCCCCCTCGGGTCGTTGATAGGTGGCACTGAAGTCGCCGGCTTGGGTCCTGCGGAAGTGGCTGTAATACTGCGCAAGATAGGGGTATAGCTCTCGGAGGAGAACTGTGCGCTCCGTATAGGACGTAATGTACCTTGATCTGTAGCCATAATAGGGGGTCTTCGATGTCAGCTTGGCGAGGAGAGCTGGTAAAACCAAGGCTATGAAAGTGGGCGGGTTGGCGTGGTCCGGATGTTGGGCTTGGAACTCGTCGGGTACTCTGCTGCGAGCTTCAGGGCCGAGAATCTGTTCTCGGGCGATCCAGCCATCCTCGTTCATTTGGCCGAACCAGCTTTTCAATACGCTGATGACCAGATCAATATCCCACTCTATCAGTGGTAAGAGATGGAAACCTTCGTCCCAAAGAAAGCCTCGTGGGAAGAAGGACCTGGACGGGGTGAAGGCCAGTAAGGAGCTCGGCTTGGTTGTTACAATCTTGATATCGGCTAGCGCTTCTCTGTGAGTCACCAAAGCTTCAACATTCATTCCGCTGTCTTCAGGCAATTCGGCCACCTTACTATCGCCGTGGAAGAAGCCCAGCCCACCCAGCAGGTTGGACAAGAGCGTTTTGGAAAAAGCAGCATATCGGGGGTCTCTGAAAGGCAATGTGTTGGGAAAGGCATCATGCGCCTGTCCGGAAAATGATGGACCCAAGTCTTCGAGTCTGCCAACTATGGTATCCGCTGAGAGTTTGTCAGTCATAGAGACCTTGTCGGGCTTGTGCTAGGAGATTACTTTACGGGAAATGTGTAGTCCACCTTCATCACAAAAAGATAGTGTTGCGGAGAAGGGGCCTTCGAAGTCGAAACGAATGAAGTGCAAATTTCCAGCGCCTGCCTCGTCTTTGGTGGATGTGCTGTGGTGACGTATGAAAACAGCTGTCAAGTGTCTGCGTCAGTCATGTTCGTTCTATGTCAAATCGACGGGAGAGCGTACACTTCACTTCCCATAGCCTATCCTCGGCGACTCTTCTGCTCCGTATCGTACTACCCGCGATGATATGATCCTTCGGGTCAGCATTGATGCGCAGACCAAAGGGTCCCAGTGCCGGGTCCTTCCCATTACAGACGACGCCATTGATATGCCCACTGCCGCCCTGCAGACGCTCACAAGATAGACTCTTCGTGGACGAGCCGATGGTGCCTTCCAAAGCGAGGTGGAAAACGAGAGTGGTCTTGACGACATCGACGGGGGCGTCGGGCCTTACGACCCCGGAAACACGGACCGCCCATCCAGAGCCGTCGTCATTCTTCACAAACTCGGTGGCTAGGTCGACACCGAGGTCTTTGTCGCGAATGGTCTGCGAGCCGCCCACGCGCGGGTCATAAACGGTCCATCCATAGTTGGTGACGCCGTCGTCCTGTTGGCAGGTATCGCGAAGAGCTGTGACTTCGAGTCAGCATCGTGTTTCAGGAGTTTGGGTTGGGTGGCAACATACTGCTGGCGAGACTATCCTTATCTGTCCCATTCCCCCACATCAATCCCATCAACAGCGTCTCGGGGATGTTTGGCCGCACACCGAAGTACAGCCCAGGGCGATAAGCCGCCCATGTTTGCCAGTCCTTCGTCGTCGTGTCAGAGCCGGAGTTGGCGGGCTCGGCTCTGACGGCCGTTTGCGCGCCAAGTAGCAGGCCTGCAAGGAGACGTTGGACAATGTGAAGGTTGATCATGCTGCCATGTCTGTGAGCGCAAGGTGCTCTTACGCCGCAATCACTTGTTTGGTGATGGGACGCAACATAAGTTGCTGCTGAAAGCCAAGGTTGTTGGGTGAGCCCTGGGGCCTGCAGTAGTGCAGATGGTTGCGGTTAGCGTCTTGGGCAGGTATCGGTGGGTGTGACTGATGTTTCGAAACATTGAACCTCTGCTACTGCTTTGTTGTAGTGTGTCAGAGGAGGTGCATGCAGCGCAGCAAGCATCCATGGCAATTATTTCACGGGTCAGGTAGTATTAGACTTTTGTCACACCCCCTTTGTCAGCGCCTCTTGCCTTATTGACACGCACAAAGCCTCGCACCAAGTTCACAGCAATGCATATTTGCCGTGCATCTCGAACAATATCTAACGAAGATGAATCAGAGCTCCTCCTGACTGATACTTCAAGCAGGATGAGGAGCGCTAATCTTCAACCCCGCAGGTACTTCTGGTTGGCCAGTATTCGAATCACGGTTGGTTGGTTGGTTTCATTTTGATGAATTTTGCACCACTTGATTAGGACACAAAGATGCGGACGAAATTTGGTATTTCAAGTCTGTTCCAACCGATTGCTATTTGAGTGAGGAAATGTGCAGGTGTATTTCATATTGCTGGTCCAAATAATGAGAATATATAGGGCACAGAAAAAAAGAACTTGAAGTCTTCCTTATGCGTTGACTGGTAAGAGAGTAAATCTGAGGCCAGACCTTAGCGGAAACAGAGTTAACGGGCTAGAGTATAGTTGAGCTTTTAGCCCAGCTTAGTACAATCCACAGCACGGACTTGACGCCAACGATGGCTGTTATTGATGTTGATTTATCGGGGTACTAGATCTGGCCCGAGGCTGGGATGACGACTACGTAACTAGTTTGGTGGCTCTCTGCGCATATGCCCACAGATTCTGCTCTGAAGCTACCTACATTGGACCAAAAGATTTGACCTAGGAAGTGAATATAAGTATATAGTCCATGAGCTAGCATAAGGTCAAGTGCTCGGGCACGAACACTATTATACAGAATGCTATACGAACTTATTATCAGACCCATTCTGCGCAAACCTTCCATTTTTCCTCTTTGACTTTTCATCTTTCCGTCATCAAAGGCGAGACAAGTGAACATCAGCACATCTCTCAACGTCGGCCATTCTAGCCTCCTTCATCTTACACAGTCATGGATCATACTATATCTATTAAGATGTGCGAAGAAAACGGTCTGAAAATCTTGGTGTGCCGGATTTCAGAACTGAATTCCAGGCCATCACGATCCCAGAGGCAGCCCAGAAAGAGATGCTCGCCATCAACGTCAGCTACGGCAACAGCACTTGGGAGATCAAGACATCATTCAGAAAGAAAGGCCAGACACAGATCCGCATATGTTTGTGTCTGCCGTGCCAGGTCTCTCTGAAGATCATCCTCCCTGGGACGTACCTTTATGAGCGACCCGATTTTCAGCGCGCCGAGGTCGCGATGTGGAACAAACTTCCCGCACGCGAACGCAATATCTTCATCGTGAAAAACACCGCATGCGTTTTTCTGCGGACACTTTAAAACTTGTGGCAAGCTCATCGGCGGATTCGACGATATGAAATTGCAGCTTGCGGCCACCAAGCAAGGTAGCGAAGGAATCCACTGTCAGCACTGCGTGAGTATGCCCGTATTCCTGTTTTTGAATGTGTCCTGCCTCATTGTTTCCAAGCAGACTTAAATTACCGACGGGCATGTTACTGACAGCCACAATGACAGCATCAATGGAGCTGCCCCAAATGTCGAATGCCCAAGCACGGTGGGGAGTGTGTAGTAGACGTGGAACTGGTGCGTCTTTTCGAGACCGAGGATATCAGGCGCTGCCCCAAATGCAATCAGGTCATAGAGAAGAACGGCTGCTTTCCACATATGCACTGTAGGAGTTGCGATAGCAAGTGGTGGTGGTGCGAGAATGGGGCGTAGGAACCGTACACACTTGGAGAGGAAGGTCCCCCCTCACGTAGCATGAGACTAGGACCAGAACCAATATGCTGAATGCTGTTTGCTATATTCGTTCGTAATCACGGTCAGAGTGAAGGATTTTGCTCCAATGTTTGTACTATATTTCTATAGATATGCCCAACATGAAGATACAATATCATGAAGAACCGCAGAACTTTGCTGCTGGCTGGTTACTGGTAAATAGTAAGAATGATAAGCGAGAGTAATGGCTGCAGGGGGTCTCAAATCGTGCCGGTTTTGCCGCTTCGGGCTCCAGTTTCCATCAGATCTCAGCGATGTCTCTGGATTGCGAGATACTACATGGCTTCTAGGTTGGTGATGGGGGCTCTGATGAAAATTGAAGATTGTGGTCGCACATTGGGAGCGACTCACAGGTTTGGCTTGAAAGTTTACATATGGTACGGGAGAAAAAATGATTAACATGACTGACTATATGTGTGAACTCCTCGGATTCCAGAAAGTGGCAGACGTCCAGGGAAACTTTGATGCACTACACTGGCGAGCGAACATCTTTCCCAGATAGTGATGTGCTCCTCCTCATCAATTGCAGTTCCCAACCGTTGTCAATCCACTTCTTTCCCATTCTCTTACTGTAATTACTGTAGAAATACCAAGTACTGATCGTTATACAAGTGAATCCGGCGGTAACAACGACATACAACCATATGTGGGAAGAAATGCTCTTCCCCTGCTCAGGACTGAAGTCGAAGAAGCTCATAGAAAAGAGACTCTTTCACTTTTATCAGTATGATGTTCAATGATTGCCAAGAAACCTTCGGGAGCCGTGTACTAATAGCCCGGGCAGGGCAGTGTGAAAGATAGGCACGTAACTGCTGGGCTGACTTACAGCGACGAAGGTGGCGGGAAGAAACACCATAGTCAACACGGCTATCGAACGCATTTGCTTGCCGTCGCTATGCGTTGATTCGGCTATTCCCAAATTGTACCGTGCGATATTGCAGTTTGTGCGGGCATCTTCTCGGCCAATGTTGTTCCACTCCTGGATGACCCAGACAGCTGTTAGAATCTGCGCAAAACACCTAGGTACCTGGAGCAGCGACCTTAACTTACTAGCTGGGTCGCAAGTTCCATGCCATCAATGATTGTAGTGCACTCCCTGATCTTCTCGTCATATTCTCCAATCAGTTCGATGAGTCTTTGCTTAATCCGTTCGCCTGCCTCCATCAAGTCTTTGAGGTCCCCCGAATCGCGTTGCTCCGGGTACAGAACATGTCCAGCGTTGTTGGAGCTGCTGGAACTCTCGTTCGCTGCTACCGCACATGGCTGTCTTGTAAAATTCAACACTTGACAGTGTGAGAGCATCTTCTGTAGCTGACTCTTCCAAGCTTCCAGCCCCCTTTTCAAGCTAGTGACGCTGAGCCAAAGCTTCAGAGGCTCATCTGAGGTTCCAGGGATTGATAGCATCTGGTTTGAGATTGTTGATGCGCTGCTAGCGGTTTCCTGGACTGAAGCCACCCGGGGCGAGCTCATACTCACAGCTTTGTTGACCAGCTTGATGATAAGATGGTCCACTTTGCTGAAGAGTCGGCCGCGTTCAACGTCCGCGAAAATTGTGGGCAGCGTAAGCGGATGAAAGACCTGAGACTCGCACAGCGATAGGCGCCCTCGGAAAATTTCCCGCGTAAGGTCATCACAGCCGTATAGAACAGCCTGAGTGGTTCTACTCTGTATAGAATATGTTACAGAAAGAGCGAGGTCATTCTCCCAATCACCTGAAGACCTGCAGTTGTATACTAAATCATGTCAGTGATGATATTAATTTCTATCTTGACACGTTGCCAAACGAACGTCCAAACTTAGAAATACTTACCGAAGACCGGTGTACCGAGCTGGTCTGTTTGTGTTACGGAAAGGGTCGCTCGAGAACTCCTGTTGATGACACGTGCAATAGATCCATGGATCTGAAGAATAGGTGCAACTCTTTCACAAATATCTCTTGTGAATGGAAGGTAAGCGAGCTCCATTCCGGGAAATCGTGGCTTTGCTCTCCCACAGCACCTATACCGTAGTCAGTTACTACTTAGTCTGGTGTCGATGTCACGACATCTCCAACTTGAGTTGACTCACAACAGAGTCAATCCGTCAAGAGAAGCGCTCCCCTGTGTTTGTTGCGCCTAGGAAAGCTTGGTCAGTTCGGACGGCATGGGTAAAACAGTCTATCAGATACTGCAATGACTAGCAAGGGCATCATAGACCTGGGTTGCGTTCATTTTGTTGCGAAGAAAACGTACAGTATCAATCCATCGGTGCCACTGCTCATCAGACTCGAGACACTCTGCATCGAGTGGAGTGTTGGCCTAGAGCTAAGTCAGGTTGGGAATTTCTATAAAGACGCGGCATTGAGAAGCTTACCTTGCATCTCAAGATTGTGCTTGGCCCACGAGAAAATTTGAGAACTGCGAAGTCCTCTTCCTGCAAAAGTCGATCTTGTCTGAGCCACTCCATGATAGCACTGGCGACTTTCGCCGCAGAGTCAAGACTTCAACAACGGGTCTCACTGCGATACGTGCCCAAAGAAGAGGCACACGACTCGAAACTGCTTGGGGAGTGATGGATGATAACCACCTTTAGCCTCTGACTGGGAGTCAAAGAGATGAATGCAGTCCTCGACCTCTGCATTATGCGGCCCGGGGAGGCAAGTGAACTAGAGCTGTCCTCGCGCCCGAGATTCCTGCACCGTGGGGCGTGCCACATCGAAGGTCATGTTCCCTGCCTGAGCTGAACAGATTGCAGTTCACTCATTGGAAGCCTGATGTCCGTTCTCACACCGCGTCTTGTGGCCTGCCGCATCATGAAGGCACCACTTGAGGAAGCCTATAATGAATGCAGTTGTTCCGACCGCAGCAAAAGCAGCGCCTCAACCCCGCAGTAAGCATGCATTTTGGATGTAGGACAGACTGCAGCTCTCAGCTCGAAAGGGTGCGCTCCAAATTCTTCAAGTTCACTTATTACACTGTGATGACGGAAAGACGACGATTATTCTGCCTTGATGATTTCTACCTCCACGAACGCCTCGCCGCCCCCCCAACATGCACATCTTCCACTTTGAATTAGCCGCGCCCGGCGACCCGACATAGAATATCTTATTGACCTGCCGCCGGCACGATGAGGCTCTGCTGGACAACCCCGTGCCGCACAGTCTATCGTGCAGATAAATATCACCAATGGCTCCGCCTGTCTAGCTTGAGCTTATCATTTAGGTATTATCCAAGGGCGTGTCAGAACTTTCCACCAATCGATCCATGTTCAAGTTACTTTACATCAAGGCTCAGTCCATCTGGAAACCGCGTTCAACTCCTTTGGTCATGTCTTCATACACTTGTAGCAACGCACTTGCCAAGCAATATAAAGACCCAGACAAGATCGCCGAAGTTTTGGACAATATGATAGGTGCAAACAAATGGGGCAAGTTGGAGGCAAGTTCCTGAGGTCGCATTGATAAGGAGTACAATTGTGAGGTTCAATCTGTACGCAGCTAACAGGCGTACCAGATGATTGAAGGGACATACGTCGTCTGGACCAAGACACCGCTCACTGAGGTACTGCGAGCTCTTCGCCACTAACCTTCGTTTACACACCAAACTACCTAAAGATACTGATATTGGGTAATCAGGTTCAACTAAAGAAGATTGAAGAAGGATCGAGTGTCCACTACTCGATCTTGCCGGGTTCAAAATGACCTCGTGATGAGACTGTTTTGAATTACCTACGGAGGCGTTGAGCGAGGACCACGACATGAACTTTGCTGGGGGTCCGTAGGTGCGGAACTCAGGCGCAGTTATCAATATATCATCATTCAAGCGAGGAACGAGCTCTTCCATGTTGTTGAGAGCTTTTGCTGGAGATGATTGTTTCAGGTTGCTCAAGTGACACCTTGGTATCTAAAAAAAGGGGCAGAGTCTAGATGCAAGACGCAATGGCCAACAGAGGTTTTTGCTTCCATGCTCATCTGCGAGATCATCTCCTGGATGCGCACTTGATGTTCTCGATCCTGAGACCTCACTCTCAGACAGCATCTCGTAAGAGGGTGTATCAAGAGAGAGCGAATATCCTTTAGTTTCTTTGCATTTCTGAAGCAGGTCGAATAGTCGTCTCCTAACCATGCCGCTTGTATCTCGTTTCTCCTTGACGACAATAAGCATGTGCTCCTCGATATACTTGAGAAGGTCCTGCGTATAAAGACTACACTGAGGCAGTCCTTTTAAGCGTGTGATCCACTATTTAGCAGATGTAAGTTACAGTAAGCCTGTGTGATTCTGTAGTGTTGGTTTGAATGTATGATTTCACAGTGATGGTAACTGCGAGTGTGCACTCACATCGTTTACGGAAGTTTTGACCACTGCATGGCGTCCTCCTATATTTTCGTGAAGCGAGTAGAAGTTGTCGGTCACAAACTTCTTTCTGGAGTCTCTGTCGCTGCTCCGATGTTTTCTGAACCGTCCTATACCTCCAGAGCCGAGAAGTGTCCACGTGACAAATTCAAGGTATACGCAACCAAGCGACCAGATGTCGAACGGCCTGGAGACGTCTTCCTTCAAATCCCATTCTGGCGGTGCATAAGTCCATGACAGCTCGATCTCAAGCTGTCTGAGGTTTTCCTTTGTTGTCAATGCAGTGTGAAACGTCGTGATGCCGAAATCTGCAATCTTCAAAGCACCAGGACCGTTTTGATCTCCGTCCTGCTCAAACCACAGAATGTTTGGTGGTTTGATGTCTCCGTGTCTTCCACAGTCCTTGTTATTCGGTGTGAATCGTTGGACCCATGCGTGATGTGAACCTTCCGGCGATGGTGGATTTGTGGGCGACTGGGGCTCGTTCGTCTCAGTGGCAGAGAGACGCGACATCTTTGCGTTGTGGATGCCATCTAGCCCATCCGCAAGGCCATGGCACTGTTGTGCGAGCCAAATTGCAGATCTATCGTCACCTAAAATACTCCTACTCTTTGTCCATAGGTCAGCAAGGCTGCCACCGCTGGCCCACCTGAAGAGCAGGTGGTATTTGTTGTCATATTTGAAAGTTGTGAGGACATCGATTAGATGTGCCCTGTTCTTGGCTCGAATCTTCATCAATGCTTTCACCTCCAAGCGGAAGTGAGCTTGGCTTTGCCTGTCACCATCAAGCGTTTTCAAAGCAAAATATTCATTTTCCTGCAGAGTTGTCAGCAGGGTTCCAGATGAAGGGGAAAGATGATTTACCTCTTTGTTGAAATCATGGTGCGCAGAGTGAATCTTCACACGCACAACCTTCGAATTACCCGAATTAATTTGCCGCTTATCATCGTAGAATGTGAATGGTAAGACGGTGCGGTCATTCAACTTTATGGCAACATATTCTGGCGGGGAGGGTTCTCGATGTTTGCCAAGTAGCTTAAAGACCGCTGGCTTGACCCGATATTGGATTTCGTCGAAGGTCATCCTGTGGGCCACATTCCAGTTCTTGAAGCATTGGATGGGTCGTAAGAGGGTGTCGGATCTTCTTGCGAGCTGATAGTCGGTACCCTGGACGTCGCACTGAGCCAAAGGTAGGTCATGATCACGAATGTTCTCATTAACAACACCCATAATCAAATCAGGCTGGTCGATGAGAACCAGAATCGCGAATACGTGACGAGCGCTGTCACGCCCATTTATGATTGACTGGTTTCCAAAGACATAATTTTGGACTTTCTCAGCGTGATTTTGGAGAACTGCTGCAGAAGGTGATGAACAATATTCACCTACGCTATCAGCGTTCAGAATAGTTTCGAGATCGCTGCGCGGCAAGAAAAAGCTCTTCCCGTCATAAAGTGATCTTTTGAATGCCTTGTTGAGCCGAGCTTTCAAATTGTCTGGGCCGGGACGCATGTAAGATATGCTGTCTGGAAGTCCAGGCTGGGCAGAAACATTATTGAGTCCCACGGGCGAGTCCTCAACAGGCGATTCGGCCAGATTGGCCGTCATGAAGGTGGTGGTAAGTCCTTCCATATGGCTGATAGTAATGTCGCCGGAAGCCTGCTCGAGGAGACCAGGTCCCTCTAGCGGAGCGAAAGAGACACTGTGTGGACGCGGAGAGCCCTGTTGTGGGATTAGTTGAGGACCTGCCACGAGCCTTGCAAGGATAAATGTGACCAGCTACAAACGTGAATGCTTCCGGATGGAGATAATTGCGGTGACATGGCTGTGAATCAGACGTGTTTGTGATACGTGAGCATCGTTTGGGTATTTATGCAGGAAACCAACGGTCTTGGGCATCCAAAAAATTAGCTTCATTGGTGATACTGAGATCAGACCAGCACACTTTATATATCAAGCTCACTCGATGGAAACACGACAACGCGAATGGAGCTTCGCGTGAGAAACAGCTCACTAGTAGTCGTCCGGAACCATTTGAGGCTGAGAACAGCCCAATGAACTGAGAGCTGTGATCGGGATCTCGCTTGACTATTTTTGCCTGTGAGATCACACTTGATGTTGACCGAGTAGGTGTTTTTGTGAAGTCCATGCCTGGAGGGTGTCCACCCCACGGCACGTGTGTGCCAGACTCAAATTTAGGCATGACCACCCCAAAGTCCTATCTGTGCGCCTCTTCGAGACGCCGTCCAGGTTGGCTGACATATAACTGTCACCAAAGTGGTGGAGCACACTTGGTTCATTCAATCTGATCACCGAGGATTGAGCAATGAGCAAGGAAGTACCCTATGAGTAGTATCAAAAAGTCTATTGATGAATTCTGCTTTATTATGTTGCAGTATGAGGTTGATCTTAGGCGATTACAGTGATACACCACCACCACCGCAACTAATGTAGAGGAGTGTGCTAATCACCATAAGCGACCATGCGTAAACTCTCAACAGATACCGACGTGTGGGTGATGGGCGGCTGCCAATTGAGTTTGGCAGCCACATATTCCTATCCCCTCAGCCGCGGAAACTGCGCCCCCGTCTCCTGATTGTAGCTCCTGCATCGAGAGACTGGGATCTGAGAGGGTTGCGATTGGCAAGATTCCAGCTGAATAAATAAAATGCTTGAGTGCGCTACTGTCATCCACAAATGTTGTGCGACCCTCCAACAATGCAACACGACCGCACAACCCCTCGGGCAATGTCAGGCGATACGATTCCTTCCCGCCCCTTGCTCCAGCTTTCCAGAATGTTGGTTCCTCAGCTCATCTGCAGACCACAGGGACTCTCATCACGCCTTCACTTCTTCGCGAGCTACACTGACGCCTCCGGGGTAATAGTTGATGACGGTCTTAGTCACGGAGAGTTTGTTTGCTTTGAACTACTGCCGACTTTCCCTTCTCGACATCTATACTAAAAACTTCGAATCACCATTTTAAAACCAAACGTATGTTTTCCCCAACCTTGGTTCCGACTACTTCGTCCACTTCTTAAAGGCCCCATCTTATAGCAGCTCAAGCTCTTGAAATTCTTGCGCAACCGCAAAGTCGACTCGATGTCATCGTAGGAGATCCTATTCAACCCAATTGATGCATTTTATTCTCTCATACATCTAGTACCTTCATCTGACGTCTCTTTCAAATACAGATCAGCCCCGCCCCAAAGCAGACCTTGTGCTGGCAGCACGCGGAGCGGAATGTCTGCGGCTCAGCCACAGGCTGAGCCCCAGACGGTCATATCGCGAAGGATAAGTCCATCGAAACTGGAACATTTCCTGGACACAAAATTCGGCAACGACTATCGTGTGGTACTACAACAAGACAAGCTTGTCGTTCATGCGAACAGACAACTCTACCCAAGCGAGATCAACAGCTGCATTTGAATTTCCGAGCGTCTTCGTGAACATTGTATATTTCAGAACGGAGCAACGATTTTACATTGAGGACTTCCCTACACAATTAGCGTGTTGAGAACTAGGTCCAATATGCCAAAGTATGCCTGGTCTTTCATGACGATTTCTCTTGTGCCTGGCTAGACCTGGCTGGTGTTGCTCGCAGGATTGAACGGGAATCGTCGAGCATGTCCATAGAATGATAAAGGGTATATTGTATTTAGAATCTCGTGTCTAGGTATGCTCAAATCTCCAGAGGTCTCTTGCACAACATTCACATGGGTATCGAGGAGGGGTTTTGAAAGCCTCGGCGAAGAGGATCCCGAAATACTTGATTTTCGTGCACAAGAAGAAGCAAATGTGACGGGCGCATGCTCGTGGCTGACGCTCAAGCGGGCAGGAGCTTCAACATCAAGCTCCAGCGATGCATCCGCGCGCAACACCCTCAAACACGAAGGGGGGTATGCTGATAAGCCCCCCACATGCTCGATGAGGAGATGTGTACGCCATGCCAGCCACTTGAGGCGGCCAGACCGCCCTGGTCAGCCATGCAGCCCGATTTTTCGCCCACGTAGCGACTGCTGAAACGATACTAGGACAGTATTGACGCCTCGAGCTCTCTTTCCTGCAAATAAGCCCCGGCATTGCATGCACTTTGGGGGCTCAGCCTGGTGTGGTCAGAGTACGAGTTTGCATGCCTAAATCCGCCTGGACCGCCGTATCATTTCGGGTCTAAAGCTTATGTATGTCATCTCGACTTGGTGTGTGTATGTAGATTCAGACGAAGAAGGGTCGAGCCAGGCCGGGAAGGAGTGCGGCTGAGTGGTTTGAAATCTTGTGGGATCCGGATGTGGTAATAAATGGGGCACTAATGCGGCTGGAGAGCATGCTTGGAAGAGAATTGAGCTGTCTTGTCCTATGGGGATGTTTTACAAGACTCCAGTAGAGCCGCGCATCATACCTAATAAGTAGAGATTGGCAAAAATACTCAGAATTGGGCATTCTTCAGCTCGAGTTGAAGTGGTTGTTCGGTACACCTTTGCAGCTCCATTTTACAGCCATCGTCATGGAAACTACTTTCTATTGATGTGTAGAGAGACTCAAAGAAAAGACACTCGATCGAAGGAGAAGCCACCAAGGTATCAAAGCAACAGACAAAGAGCAAAAGTCCCAAAGCTAAAAAACCAAGTAGTGCAAACGAAAAGCAATTTATGTGTGCCACTGGGTATCCCTGCAATTCCATCCGTGTCATCTCGTCTCGCAAAAACAAGCAGGAAACGTTAAAAAAGTACGCTTATGCGTCACCTTGTCTCGCGGAAAGGTATTGTTTCCACCACACGATCCTCTTTACTTCGCACAAGCCCTCGGATATTCCCCCGGAACATGCAAGTTCGAAATAGTCATCACCTCGCTGCTCAACGTAGGCGCGTCGCTCTCAGTCCTCATGCTCTCGGTGTAGACCGGTCTTTTCTCCGATGCGTCGACCATCGACACGACGGTCGCCTGAGGGGTCTCCTTGAGGACGGTAGCGTCGAGTCCGGACGCATATGGACCACTTTGGCTTGTTGACAAGGAAGGCTGCTGCTGCGTGGGCGGCGGCGGCGGCGGTGTCCTCCTACGGCCAACGAACGGAATGGTGGCTGCCTCGGCGGGACCGCGTCCGATGGCGCTCTCATGGTTGCTTGAGTCTTGCTGGGCAGGGCAATGGTGTTGATCTTCATGCTCAGCCGCGTTTTTGTCACGTGCGGCGCCTTGGGCAGCGATGATTATGGCTGGGTGGTTGGCGTATGGAGTGGACTCGCCGATTTGGCCTTGGGACGGGTAGGTCGCCTGCTGAGCCGCAGCGGGCTGAGCTTCAGCTCGCTGATTGACGTAACCATCACCGTACGGTGACTGCGTATTGTAGCCATTCCGCGCGCTCTCATCCCTGGCCGATGGGTAATGCTGATCAAAGTTGCTTCCGGGCAATGCTCCTGCCGCAGCGATGAATTCACTGTCGCGTTCTTGGTGTTGTGACTGGCCCTGTTCTGGTCCAGGTACGGAGAACGGTCCGTTCATGCTAGAGGGCGAGAGAGGAGCCTGTAAGCCGCGCTGCGTTGACACCTGGATATCTGACGGAAATCGCCCACCTGGAGAGGGACGGCGGGGAGCCTCCTGTGCGAGAGCGGCCGCGGAGTTGTGGGCCGAGTAGGGCTCCTCATCGTCCTCGTCAACAACGCCGTCAGAGCTAACGGAGACGCGCGAGGAGGTCCGGCTGAAGCTACGGGAGTGCCCGCGGACAAAGTCGTTGCGCTCCTCGGGGGTCTTCTCGGTCAAAGCCTTGATGTCCTCGTACCAGGCCATCATGGTGTCGTACGACTCGGCGCGGAATACCCAGGAGTGGCTGCGGTGCACGCCGCTGGTTTGTCGGCCCTTAAGAATGAACTTGGGCGAGCTGCCGGCCTCTTGCGAGTGGCTTCCTAGACGTTGCTCGGGGAGGTATAGGGACATTACAGGCGATTGGGTCTTGTCGGCCGATTTGAACTCGTGGAGATGAGTTGGTGAGAGAACGTACCTATATCGTTGTTAGCACTATTGTCTGACGATACCTGATCACAAGATTCTCACCATCCAGCTGTGTAGCTCTTGAGGTACTTCGTTTTTCTTTCCAGAAGGCCGGCCCGGATCTCCTGACAAGCATAGTGGTTTCTGCCGGGGTAGTGAATGTATTGGAAGGACCGAATGGGAATTCTGGGATCCACAAAGTGTTCGTCGGTTTGCACGAAATTTGTCCATTCGTGGTCCTTAGGCATAGCAATGGGTCCCACTCGAAGGTCTTCAACGGCAGCATGTGCGACATCGGCCTCGCGCTTGAGAATTCCAGCATAAGCGTTGTAAGACTTTTGGATCTCACCGACGACAATCGATTCAAGCTCACGACCAGAATTCTCGAGGTTCAAATATGCCTGTATGCTGTCAGCTTCATTCACCACTCCCCAACGGGCCGACTTACTTGGTGCAAATAATTCTCCTCGTCCAGTTGTCGCTCCAACTGCCTGTCCACAGCAAGGCGGAGGAGGTACGGGTCCTCCTTGCCAGTGGTAAGAGCAGAGTCGAGGTCGCTTTTCCCGAGCGTCTCCTGCAGGGTCCTGACAGCCCGCCTAGTATTCTCGATCTCCTTCTGAACCGAGTTTTTGAAGTCACCGGACAATCCCTTGATTTCTTTGATCTTGAGTTGGAGATCGCTCCGCAGGCCTGTCAGTGCCAGTATAACGTCTTCTTCGATCTCCTTGGCCTTGGTCGCCTCCAAAATCGTCTGCGAATTGTAGTGACGCAGAACCTGTACGGCATCGTCGATCCCTCCGGATGACAAGAAGCCTGGAGGCATGTGTACATTGTTCAAGACATTCGCCAGCTTCACAAGGCTCTTCGATCGCTGCTCGTAGAAGCTCTGAATCTCCTTGAAGTAGGTAATAATATCCTTGAGGATTTTCCGCCATGCTAAAAAAAAACCAGAACAATTAGCCGTTATTCCACCAATTAAGATGCCACGAGAGCCACGCCGAGAAAGTCTTGGACATCAGCGCACATTGAAACCTATTGGCAAGGGCCTCAGTTGGGTTGCCAGTGGTCGGAACAGGGCAGTAGAATGCGCTGTGCGTCTCATCCTCGTCTGTATTGGACTGCAAGGCCAAGCTCCTCACACTGCCGGCTTTCATGCTCCTACGACTGCTCGACCGGCCCAGGCTGCCATTCCGACGAAGTGACGACTTTTTCTTCAGTGTATTGCTTCGCGAGACGCGTATGCTGCCCGTGCCATCCGTGTCTACTTCCCGGCCACTGACGGAACCGGAGAAGGAGTTGGAGCGATGCATGCTGCTCATATTGTGGCTTGGTTGCTGCTTCGGGGTCGGACTTTCGATGATGGAACTGCCTCGTTGACTAGCATCCCACTCTTCGGTGAATTTGCCGTTCGGTCGTGTCGGGGCGGGTGCGAAAAGGTGGTTCGTAAGTTGGTCCGCGCCACTCAAATGCGAGTTGGCGATGGTGTTGTTCAAGGTCTGCTGTTGCTGATAGGGATAGTTTTGATCATTCGAGGACGGAAGCGGATGGGCGTCGCGATAGTCTTGGGGGAACGGATACTGATATTGCGGATCTGACGATGACGCAGACGGGTTGGGACTAGCAATGTCGTGGTAGGAGTTCCTGTTGACCGCGGCCGTGCCGAGACTGGACGATGGCGCTGGCGCTGGCGCATGCGGCTTAGCATTGCCGTAGTATCCCGCCATTCCAGCCTGCAACTATTGACGTAGCTAGCGACTGACACTATGACGAATACTTAGTAGCCTCAACACAAAGAATTGCAAATTCCCGACACGAAACAAAACGGTCCGCCCAGCGCAGATCCGGGGTCCCGTGTAGTAGCTTGCAGGCTAAGAAGATAGAAAGGGCCGAGAGGATTGCGCTGTCACAAGGGCTTGATGTGCGTTGGCTTTTGGTAAATCTTGGTACTATGACAATCGAACCAGAGGCTGGAGTCAAATATTCGACAATTGAAGAACGCTCAAGCTTTCAAAGAAATTCGACAAACGAAGTTTGGGAGATCGAGAAGGGAACGACCTGGTAGATTAAATTACAGATTGGACCCTTCCTTCGGGGATTTCAACATGCGATCGCCAGGGATCAACCTCCAACATCTTTTTCACACAGATCCACGCAGTAGGAGACGTCACTACATTGCTGTCGCTACAACTGTAGCAGCGTCTCAACCCAATCGCAGTCACACACACGTGCCCATGTGCATTTCTCTGGCAATCTGGCGGCTCAATCTACGAACGCTCGTCGAGAGGAAAGGGTGACGTCAGTCCAAGATTTAGCCAGGGCTGTATTCCTGCCAAGTGAAATAGACTAACCATTCTGGGACTATCAAGTCTGCATGTCGCAGAGCCATTCGTGAAACCGACGATCTCTTTGAGTGCCATCTCCCACATTTAAGCTCGATCTCCACTTTCGTATGTCACAAATAGGATGCACAGACGTTCTTGATGTCCATGAGAGAAGTAATGTAAGAATGCAATGAAGCACAAGCCCAAATATGTGCTGCCAGAACGAACTTTTCATAGGCATGAGAGGCTTAGGTAAATAAGACTTCCGCTTTAGCACTGCATGCAGAGTAGGACAATGACGAACAGCGAACATTGCTCACAAATAACGTTCTATCTTGAAATATACGAGCACAGCTAATAAATTTGTAAGCGAGACGTCCATGCTATTCACAATGACATTCCCGATATCGCTGCACGCGCCTCGACACTCAAAGTACAGCACGGGAGCCAGACTCTGATCCAAGGGCCACCACTACTACACTCCAGCCCTTTCCACAATCCCCTTCAACATCCTCGCCAACTCCTCCGGCCTCGACGCATTCGGCGCATGCCCGCTCTCAAGCTCCAACACCTCTGGTGCCACTCCATCCGGCGCATTGTCTCTCAGCACTTCGACATAATCCCGCTGCCGATCCACTGAGAGCGCCTGGTCCTGGGTCGTGACGATGTAGGTGCTTGGCATATCCGTGTACCCGGCCCACGTCAGTGGGTCGACCTGACTCACCGCGGACATCTCCTGGGCAATGTTGGCGAAGGGCAGAGCGGCTTCGCGGGGGAGGTCTGAGAAGGAGAAGCGTAGTGCCATGTCGAGATCGACAGTGAGGTAGTGAGAGAAGAACTGCGCTGCGTTAGTAAGAGTGATCGAACTATGGAGCAATGTACGTGAGTTCAAAGTGAGAGACCGCAGACATACCCCAGCCCCAGCCAGATCACCCGCCTCCCCTCCACACGCCGTCTCGCCCAACCGCAGTACCATAGCAGTCAAATACACAAGTCTCACGATGCCACCCGCCTTGCCCTGCGCAACTTGCTCCTTCACACTCAGGCCTTTCGTACTTTGGCTCACAGGAACCCCGCCGTACGAGTGTCCGAGCAGCACGACACGCTTGCCCTTGTCGACGAGCTTTCGGACTTCGGACGCTATGAATATGGCGTCGTCGTACATGTGCGGCGCCGGCAGCGGCCGCTTGCCGACTGTCTGGAGGGGCAGTGCATAGGTCTCGATGCCTAGCGAGGCGAGGATGGTCAGGAGGACGTTGTAAGTGCCGGTTGGGGTGTAGGCGCCGGGAACGAGAATGAGGGCGGGGAGGGACATTTTGGCACGGTAAAGTGGTTTATAGATTAAATTGTGTGCTGGCGGGCTTGAAAGTGGCGCTGTTGCTAAAGCCAAGCATTTTGTGATCGTGAGTTCGAACAATTTGGTCAGAGCTTCAACGCATGCAGGTAGAGAGACACGTAGTGTTGTCTTGTCGGTATACGCATATGCAGGGATTACAATCCTCCACTATGGGACATTAGTATGCGCGTTCGCGAAACACAAAGTTCTTGAAGAGGCCTTCTAAGACTACCCATCATCAGCCCTCCAACTTATCACAGCCACCTCATCGGAAGTGATGTCCAAGCTTCGTCGGTAAGACAAGTCAACATTTCTGTCCTCACCCTAGCGAATGTCACAGAAGCTGAACCAGCGTGATCCGATGGCCAGATGTTCCCCTAGGTCTCATGATTCCCATGCTTCTCAGAACTTGAGAGACGCACGATACAAGTCATAGTGTGCCGGAGCAGATCGCCCCATCACAGCGACAAGCCTCGCGGCAACCCCAATTCAGGCAATCATTCGTGGATTTGCAACGCTGATCGGAACATGTGTAGCAACCCTGGTTTTCAATTGACACTGGGTTGCCGAAGAAATCTCTTAGGATCTGTACGAGTTTGTCAGTCAACTAAATGTGCACATGAGGACTATGTTGAGAAAGCTTTGTAGGCGTGTTCTCGGGGAAGGGCAGTCCTACTGGATCCGGAGCGACAAGCGAGAGCACCGTGGAGAAGGTAAGGGCAGTAGGAAGGATAGTGGTGGTCTTCATCTTGGAAGCGCTTGTGATTTTGAGGTACCGGACGATAGGACTTTTTCGGATGTGTCGAGGGTTTGGAGCTGAGTTTTAGACTTGACGGGGAAAATATCTTAGGTAGGCAAAGCTCAGTTTGACAGTGAGGAAGACTAGGCCTCGTCGCATGCGGACTCGTGGCGACGATGAGAGCCGTGTTTTGGCGAGATCTGCCAACCTCCCGTCATCTGGCTATGAAAGGTGTACGAGGAAGGAGCAGCCCGAGCCCACCGTCCTCGTCTGTCGACCCATACACCGGCTTGAGATCCTTACGCTGTCCACCATGTCGATAATTCTTACTGGCCCAATGAGTGGCACATCAAAGTCGTGGATATTCTGTCTCGTCGCCCCAGATCACTACCAACGCACCAAGAATTTCCAGTCCTCCGGCAGGAGGCTGCAGGCCGAGCCACCAGGGTGGCTGGAAAGCCACAAGAGCAGATTTCCACGGCTTTTTAGCAGCACTTGCCAAGAATGAAGTCCAGAAAGCTTTCGCCAAAGTCATATTACATCCCTATTGTACCATACTCAGCTTGCGCCTCCACGGCCCTGTGGCCCATCTCAGCTCTCCAACCAAGCAACCAGGCCCAGCCAGGGCTTGGCAAACGAAAGACCCAGAACAAGGTATTTACTCCAAACCCAATAAAGACCAATGAACGCCATATGCCATGCTGTGCGATGGCTGCTTGAACAAATATGTTTCGTGTGAGCGCCATACCATGCCGTGGTGAGAGAACCACCCAGCCAGTCCGTCAGTCGACTGGATCCCCCCAAAGACTGATTATTCCCCCACACGTTGTCTGCGAGCCTCCAAGACTCGGTTGTCGAGGTCAAATTTCCTCTCCGAACCGTAGTTTTGCATCTTACTTCTCGTTCGCCTTTCCCTTCCCTCTTGATGGAGACACTTGCTGTTCCGCGGGAGAAGCAGAAGATTTTGTATCTTATCATCGTACTCTGCCATTGGCGACACGATTACCCTCTTCGGCGAAAATTGATACTCCCCCGAAGACGACGCAGTCTCTCCCGCCGGCGGATCTCCGTATCCGGACGAAGAGTTCGTCCAGACAGCGGGACGTCAAAGAGTGACGGGACGCTATCCACGTCCGGCGATATATCCAATCTCGGCGAGGCGGCCGGTGTAGCCTTTCCATCGACGCGAGACAGCAGGCCCTGCGCATCGCCTCCCACGTTGCTAATGGGCGACATATCATAAGGATCGTCCACATTCGGCGGCGGCTGCCTCTATCCCGGCGCAGACGTGGATTCGGTGGCCGGTACAGCCGGGGTCGGTGGCACTGCCTCCGCGCTCGTCTCGATCTTCAATCGCGTCCTCCGCGGCGGCGGCGTTTTCGGCGGAAGCTTCTTCGTCACTGCACCGGCGACAACGCTGTGGCCATTGCCATTACTAACGTGCAGCACAGGCGTGATCGACGGCGTGGTCGGCTTGCCATGCCTGTGCTTCGGCACTATGGGAAGAACTTTCTTCTTGGTCACCGTTGGTGTCCCGGTGCTGCTCCCTGCTTGTGTCGCCGGCGGTTCCCCACCTGGCGCGGGCGCAGGCGCAGAAAGCGCTTCCTTCAGCTCCTCTGTGACCGTGTCACCCGTCTTCAGACGACTGGGCGTCAAGACGCCTGGCTTCTCCATAACAGCCGCAACGTCGACGACAGAGGCGCTGCTAGCCGTCTGCGAGTGCGAAAGGCTGATGCCAAGCAGCTTTTTCGCGATTTCGCTCTCGCCGCTCTCAGCAGCGAGCCAGTGTACCTTCGAGACGCGGTCGACGAGGCGCAGAGTTGTTTCGTCTGCGTCTGCGAAGTGCGTATTGCCTTCGCCGCTGAGGATCTGCAGAACCTTGAGGATCTCCTCGCGCTTGTAGTGGGGCCGATGGGAGAGCTGGGTGTGCGCGAGGAGTGGGGAGAGCACGCGCAGGTAGGTGTGGCGGAGGGACATTGACTCGTCGGGGAGATCAAGAAGGTTGCGGATGATGACGTCGAGGAGGACACGAAGATCGTTGGTATAGAAGTATTCGTACGTGGCTCGGGTGGTGAAGAGCAGATAGAGTAGCTTTAGTATGAGCAGCTGTAGCGATGTTTCTGTTTCTCTGTTCAACAGTAGTATGATGTTTTCTCCAAACGTTCTGAACCTGGGCCCATGCAGGGACAGTATCTTTACCACCCTGTTCGTCAGAGGTGCCGCCGGCTCGGAATCGGTCGCTGTGGTAGAGGTGACCATGTACTGCTCGTTCAGAACCAGCAACACTCTGATAATCGGGTAGTGGTAGGGGTCGTCGGCGTCGTCGGATCCGTGCTCGATTAGCTCGAACATATAAGTGACGAAGTGGTCGTCAACGCACAGCAGCTGATCCACGCGTAGCGTCTCTATGCGCGCCATCTCGTACATCAGCTCCAGCAGCAGGCGGTGTAACCTCCTGTCATCCTCTCTCCGGCCTTTGATCAGCTCGACCAGTCTTTGGAAACAGCCCTCCTCGATCATGACCTTGAACGTCGTCTCGTCGGAGCGGCCGTCCAGGAGCAGGAAGTTAGCTATGACGTTGAGCGTGCTGGGATCTTCCTCCTGCAGCAGGCTGTACGTGATCTGCGTACGGACATAGACCTCGTTACCGGCGAAGATGGGGCTTTCGCGCAGCTGCTGCGAGCAATTGGCGACATCATCTTCGATATAAAGGAAGTTGTCGCGGTAGGTGGAGACGAGGTGTAGCCAGGAGCGCAAGGAGTCGTCGATTGTATCGTGCGAGTCGCATGTGCGGGACAGGATCTCTCGTAGTTCTGCTCGGGCCGAGTCATCAGCGTGCGTTTAGAAGGCGACTCTTGCCAGCCCGCAAATAAAGGTCACATTCAACTGACCATCCCAGAATTGCTCTTCTGTTTCCAAAGACACTTCAATGTCCGCCATCGTGAAGCAGGTACCGATCTGTCGCTTGCCGCAAGACCATCACGAGTAATCAGGGGAGGACAATTGGCTGATGGCGGTATGACAGGGTGGACAATTGCTGTGAGCGAAGATGCGAAGCGAGGCGGCGGCGCCGTGTTGAAGTATGTTTGGAGTGTATTTATGCGCCGTGGGGGAAGTGAAGTGGACCAAGTGTGTATGTGGTGGAGGGAGATTCAATGTCCCCGGCTTAGCGCGTCGGCGGTCGCAGTGTGGGGTTTCGTTATTTGGTGGGTGGACTCGGCCTTGCCTCGCTTGTCAGTCACTGTTTGGACTTGTCACCGCCGAGACAGTCCAGTTTAGATGACACCGTTTGAAAATACGAGTTGGCCGCTTTATATTTTTAGATGTCATAGCAAACGTACGCCATGTTGTCTGGCAGAATTCGCGCCTCTTGTTACTTGGTGAACTCAAACATTTGTGAGCGTTCAGTCTTCCCAGTTCGCACATTGAATAAGCACAAGTCAATAACCACATATTGACTAACATTACCCTGAACTACGGGCTGTCAACCCCTATGGCATCGCATGCAATTTACGTAGGACCTAATACAAGAACGATTCGTAACGTAGACATGAAGGTTGCCAAGCTTTCAAAAAGCAGGAGAAATATTCCTGGTCTATACATCGAACGGTCTTGCCACCCTTTTCAACACCGTAATGCTTCCGAATGTCTCTCTATCAAATGCCACCCAGTGCCCAAACGCCGCCGAACTATGCGGGATGCGCCATGCAATGTTCTCATTGAGGCGCGGACGAGAGCTTCATCCAAACACCACGTGTCAATCCCCCCCCCCCCCCATCAGCTGACCCGACTCGTGACGAGTCCGGTGTGTGCTGTACCACGTTGAGACCCTTCTCACCGCAGTGGCCTACACATTCGATCGGTCAAATTGGCCAAAGCCAGCCTCTCCACACAAATTCGTGCCACCAGAACGCCCATGCGTCACGCGGCTCGACCTTCCAATTGCGTCGAGAATTCCGTAGGATAAGCCCTGGTAACCAAGCTTCTTTGGTCCTAGGAGCCCGTCATGGCGAACTCCGAATGTCTATATTTCTCGAAGAAGGCTTCGTCTGTGAATGTGGTCTCGAGCTGGTCGACATCTTGAATTCGAACTCCAAAAGCCCTTCAAAACTTGCATCATGCAAAATTGCGGAGAGTTCGGCTCTTTCAAATTTCGTTGGCCTCAGCGGTGGTAGAGTCGCCGCCAGGCCTCTCCGAGGTCTGTTTGCCTGCGCTAGAAAAGGCGCGCGCATCATTCCACTAGCCATGTCCGACCACCTAGAGTAAGGATTATATGGTTCCTAACCATGTCTCTCACTCTCGTCCAGGGCAAAATCTGTCGCTGCGTCCGGGTCGACGCTCTTAAGAAGTAGCACCAGCCGGTATGCGCTGTTGCCGTTGAGATAGTACCGATGCAGCTTCTTGGAGCGGAGGAAACCGAGGCGCTCGTACAGTCGCATCGCGGAACCATTGGTTTCCTCAGTCTCGAGCACGACCTCGTCGGCGTTGCGCGCGGCCATGGCATCGATAGCCTTTTTGACGAGTGAAGTGGCGATGCCTTGACCGCGGAAAGTGGACGAAACGGCCAGCATGGCAATGTAGCCCCGGCGCGTGGGAGCTGAGTGCGAGGAGTGCGTCTCTAGCTTACAGATGATCACTCCTATGAGGGACGAGTCCTCGGGATTCAGAGCCTGGTATGCAAGTCAATCCACTTGTATTTCGTAGATAGGGTGGGATACGTACCATGAAACAAAGGTGACTCCATTGGTAGAGGAAGTACCGGTAGACATAGATGCTATACGGCTCGCTCAAGTCCTTGGAGATCAGAGCGCGGATGGATGGTAAGTATTGAGCCTCGAGACTGTGAGTGTACTGGATGTACTTGAGCTCGCTAGGGAGGCTCATCTTCGATTTGAGACGACTTCGGACGGCCAGAAGCAGTGATATTACAAGAGACGGCAGCAAGTAGGAATAAAATAGCAAAATCATGGGAGCGCCGACGCGGACCTGAAGGTGAAAGGACAGCAGTGTCCAAGTCCGTGTTCGGGGAGCGTCGTATGTGGAGCAGAAGACCGGGAAGACTGCAAGCTTGTAGCAGATTCAGATCAAAGGGTGAAGTTGAAGGCGCATGTGTGTCGTCGGATCAGCCTTATAGAGAATGTTGTTGCAGTCCACGCCGTTGATGCTACGGAATCGGATGCTAGACTTAGTCGCAATGCTAGGAGGAAGCTCTGCCACTGAGCTATGCGTGTCTCTGCCAAACAAATTAGAGAAAGAGAAATACACTCGCAACTTGAAGACCTGCCTTTCTCGTCAGCATCAGGAGATGATCAGGGTCGGCCGTCACATGCCAAAAAAGCTGCAGCGACACAAACCTTGGACGCACCCAGAACTCTGCCCCGTGTCGGAGACCCGACGGCAGGAGCGCATGTACCAAGATACCCCTGAACGTTGCAGGGGGGGCCCCACTACCGCTGCACGAAGCCTGGGCGGGTGCAAGAAAAGGCTCGATGCGCGACGTCACAAGTCACATTCGCCTGCGCGCATATCAGTTCTTGACGACAAGCAACACCTCGGCACTTGAGCAAATACTCACCTAATATCCTAGAATTTCGAATCACGACTGCTGCTAGCCTCTCGATACTGCGCAGGAGTGCGGAGGACCCTGGAGACACTCTTGCTCACCGACTGTTCCACTCAGCCTCGAACTCATCCAACCACCGACGAGCGAACAACGAACTCCCAACACCCGGACCTGTATCGGGCCCTCCCGTAACGACAGGGAGAGCAAGTGGAAGTGTCACTGGGCGAGCATGGCTACTGAGCTGCGGCGAAGAGCCGCGAAAGGCAAGGGGAAAGGGAAACCCCACAAGGACGTGCCCGCGGACCTCGTTGACGATATCGTTGAGCCCACCCACGAGGAGAGTGTCGTCCACCCTGGAGAGCATGTCAAAATTGTGCTACCGAAGCGCAAGAGGAAACTCGGCGCGATCTTCCTGCTGGGCGGTCTAGTTGGGGTAATAGCAGCGGGCTTCTTCGCAAAAAGCAATGACCTGATCGACTTCCCCGAGATAGGGGACTTGAGCGTGGACAATCTGCTGGATGTGCTGCCCGCGGGCCTTGTGAAAGATGTCCGCGATCTTGTCGTACGTTTGCCTCTGTCCGTGTGTATGTGTCGCGTAAGCACCTGAGGATTCATTCTGACAATGCTGTTGCGAAACAGAAAGGAGAGCGCGACTATATGGACTCGTACGAGCCATTTCAAGTCGGCCTCAAAGCCAAAGCCGAAGGCATGTCGGTACAACACCACATGATCATGATCCCCGGCGTCATCTCCACCGGTCTCGAGTCTTGGGGTACCGGTAATAGCTCCCGGCAGTACTTTCGAAAACGATTATGGGGATCTTGGACGATGATGAGAGCGTTGGTCACAGACAAGGAGGTGTGGAAAAAGCACATCATGCTGGATAAGAGAACTGGCCTCGACCCACCGGGAGTAAAACTGCGCGCGGCGCAAGGCTTCGATGCGACTGACTTTTTCATCACAGGATACTGGATTTGGAGCAAAATATACGAGAATCTAGCGTCTCTTGGATACGACCCGACGAATTCCTTTACGGCCGCGTACGACTGGCGCCTGTCATTCCAAAACTTGGAAATAAGAGACCAATACTTCACAAGACTCAAGCTACACATCGAGGCGGCCGCCACCGGATCGGGTCAAAAGGCCGTGCTTGTGTCGCACAGCATGGGCAGTCAGGTCCTCTTCTATTTTTTCCACTGGGTAGCTTCCAAGCAGGGCGGTAATGGTGGCGACGACTGGGTCGAGAAGTACGTCGACTCGTGGATCAACGTTAGCGGGTGCATGCTGGGCGCAGTCAAAGACATCCCGGCAGTGCTGTCCGGCGAGATGAAAGACACGGCCCAACTCAACGCGTTCGCAGTTTACGGCCTCGAGAAGTTCCTCTCGAAAGAAGAGCGCGCCGACATCTTCCGCGCCATGCCGGGCATATCCTCCATGCTGCCTATCGGCGGCGACGCTGTGTGGGGCAATCTGTCATCAGCACCCGACGATGTGCCCGGTCAAGCTAATTCATACGGCTCTTTCCTGAACTTCCGCCAGGGTGTTAATTGGACAGTCCCGGAGAAGAACATGACGTTGAGCACGGCGATGGACTATCTACTCAGCACGACCGAGGACTGGTATCGCGACTCGATCGTCGGGTCGTACTCACATGGCGTCGCCAAGACGACCGCTGAGGTCGAAGCCAACGAGGCGGACTCACGCAAGTGGATCAACCCGCTTGAGACACGCCTCCCGCTCGCGCCGAGCCTGAAAGTGTACTGCTTCTACGGCGTAGGCAAGCCCACTGAGCGTGCGTACTACTACCGCACACCGGAAACCTCGTCACCCACGCTGAATATCACCATCGACACCGGGCTGATTCACGGCGTCGTCGACCATGGCGTGATCCTGGGTGAAGGCGACGGAACGGTGAATCTGCTCAGTAGTGGGTACATGTGCAACCGTGGGTGGCATATGAAGCGGTACAACCCGGCGGGCGTGAAAGTTACCGTCGTCGAGATGCCGCATGAGCCTGAAAGGTTTAACCCAAGGGGCGGGCCAAATACGGCAGATCATGTCGATATCTTGGGACGGGCAACGTTGAATGAGTTGATTCTGCAGGTGGCTGCGGGACGGGGCGACATGATTGCCTCGAGTGTGGTGAGTAATATCAGTCAGTATGCGGATAAGGTACAAGTGTTTGAGGAGATGGGCGCGTAGACGGACCATAGCAGGGCGGTCAGGTCAATATGCTCGGCTTCGGCGAGGAAGATTTTTCTTTTTGGTATACCCACTCCCTTTTGGAGACACGTGGAATTAGAATACTGGCGTGGTGAGAATGGACTGAGCGGGACTCGATGTTTACAGGTCCGTCTTCTGCATTTCCTTTTGTCACTCAGAAACCTTCGATACACGGCTTTCCTTGGAACTAGACCGTCAAATTTTCCGCTTCGGAAGGCTCATCAGCTATGCAGAGTGCTGGCGTCATGTTGCGAACTTTACGGTTCGAGTGCCAGGCCGTCCAACGTAGCAAGCATGGCGCTTCACAAATACCGCAACTTACTTAGTGAAGCAACCCAGCACGGCCACCATTCTCGCCATGGTAGATCCCTCAGAACAAATAGAGCGTCTCCTCACTTTGTCCCCGACTCTATTCTCTGCCGAGCCACCGAGCCGGGAACAGACAGCGACGAGGCGAACATCGCGCACAATCAAGTTCGCCCCCGCCGAGACAGTGCATTTCTCTTTCAAAAGTGCCTTTGGAAGTTCAACCATCCCTACGGATAAGAGGAGCGCGCTTCTTGACAATGAGACATGGCTCGGATGCGGCGGCGGTAAGATTTGCAAAAGGCCCTGGCATGTGTGGCTTCCAACGCGGCAGTCAGGGAGACCACCAAAGTGAAAGTCAATGAAAAGCATTGGCCGCAGATTTGTATCCATGCCCAAATTCATAACAAAACCCATGATTCCGATCTCGTTAACATGACGAGCACCGCGCACACGCTCGAGGCAGAGCGACGCCGTGGGCGGGCTCGTGAGGTGCCATGTATCTACTGCACGCGGCGCATCGCTCGTGATCCGCAGTGGACGTGTCACGATGCTCGAAGTAAGATTCCTGGCGTTCTATCGATGTTTTGCGGTGCTAGGCTGACATAGAGGTGTTTCGTAGCTGGGCAGTATGGCGCGGAGTCGTATCAAGGCACGAGGTAGGCTCAACATTCCAATACATATCACGGAGAAAGGATGCTTTCTGACGGAGGGTTTGGGTCCTTCCAGATGCAGTGAGTGTATTGGATCACACGCCACATGCCATCTGGTGAGTTTCGCCATGGCCTCCCATATGTCTCCTTGTGCAACACCTTCTAGAGAACAGGCGGTTGCACATACCTCTGACCTTGTATGTGTCAACTAGATTCCATCACATGCGGAGGGAGTAGTAAGAGCCTTGACGGATGCCGCAAAGGCCGCAATTGTACATGAAGCACAACATGGGGTAAGTCACAAAAGTTCTCCCATTCGGACGTACCGCCAACTCACACGCTCCAGATGCCAGCCATAGCCCTCCACGCAGCATACGAAGCCGCCATCGGTCCGGCTATGACAGCGCTAGAAGGACACGGCATTCAGCCCTCTCAAAAGCTCTTACTGTTGAGGA
This sequence comes from Plenodomus libanotidis, assembly GCA_022609195.1. Taxonomy (NCBI): domain Eukaryota; kingdom Fungi; phylum Ascomycota; class Dothideomycetes; order Pleosporales; family Leptosphaeriaceae; genus Plenodomus; species Plenodomus libanotidis. The sequence goes on from JAGKQA010000048.1 coordinate 62,352, forward strand.
AAAGCTTAAGAAAGAAAGAAAAGAAGAAGGAAACTGCCTGGACTAAGACAGAAAGATATGCCAGCGTCTGGAAACCCTCCACCGGCGACATTGAGAAGCGGCGCAGTAGCGAGCGTCGTAAAGCGAGGCCCGGTCACACCGAGGGCGGCAGCGACACCAGCGCAAGCGACCACAAAGTTCTGCTCACAGGCGACGCAGCGGAGCGCGCGCTGAACGAGCTTCTTGGTGAAGACGACGACGGAAGCGGCGACGAGAGGGAAGGCATGAAAGGCATACATTCAGATATGCGATTTCCCACCGGGAGGGGCGAAACTGTTCTTCGTGCACGCTCACGAGATTCCGAACAGGTGAAATACTATCAGGTCCCCAGCGGTGGCAAGAACAATCGTGATCCTTTCCTCCGTCAGGACTCGGAGTCTGTCGAAACTTACCAGCAGCGGAACCCAGACTCAAGGCCGCCAGCAGCACTAGCTCCCCGGAACGAATCCCAATTCACCCCTGCGGCTGATATGAGCAGGTCGAAGGCCAGAAATGGCGACATGGATGAGGGGCGTTTGGTGAGGCTGGAACAGCTGGATCTGCGCAGACGCGAGGTTGAGGCGTTGGAGTCGCTGGCACACACGAACGCATCATTGTTGCGCACAAACAAATCGCTGCTGGCAGAGTTTCGGCTTCTGAATCGTGCCGGTCTGCAACAGGGAGCTAGGCGCTGAAATAGCTGGAATAAACTGCCTCCCTGAACGGTTCTATTGGGTACGTACTGATACTAGACCTGACTGTATAGGATCTCTACTGGATCAGGAATCAAGCAGTTGCATCTCAAACCTCTCGGAGATGGACTGAGCGACATTGAACATCAGTGCTCCGCTCTCCGTGTTACTCAGCACGGAATTCGTCTGATTCCCAGATGCTCCACCTCCAAGCAAAGTAATGTTTGAGACCACCAGCGCTCCATATGCGAACGAGCCGTCAATGACTAGCGTCCCACTGGCATAACTGAACTGCACGAGCGTCGTAGCAGCCTGCTCAAGACTGACTCCATCGTCAATATACAGCTGCCCTTTCGCCGTGCCGTCCCTGTCAGGCACAACCAGCAATTCGAAGTCCTTCTGGCGCAGCTCTGCCGTGGTCATGGCCGACTCCGCACGTAACGGGACGATGGTTCCGCCTCTGAGATACAGCGGGATGTCTGTGAGACCTTGATCCGTGACGGTGATGTAGTCTCCCGTCCCCTGGATCGGCTTCTGTGTATACCAATCGTAAAACACGTCGTCTGGCAGGTAAACGTCCACGCTGGTGGCGTTCTCCTCTGTTACGGGTGCGACGAGGAGGGCGTCGCCGTAGAAATACTGGAGGTCTAGGCCGTAGCTCGCTTCGTCTTCGGGGTAGAGGTAGAAGACCGGGTTGATCAAGGGCGTGCCGTCGGTGGTTTGCCGGTACATGGCCGTGTAGATGTAGTCCAGAAGGCGGTATCTGATGTCGATGATTTTGCGCGCCGCATCCGCAACTGAGTCCCAGAGATAGAACTCTTGGGAGATTGTGGGTGGGTAGCCGTTGTGGTTCCGGTAGAATGGGCTGAAGGCGCCGAGCAGGGCCCATCGTGCACAAAGCTGCTCGGTTGTGTCATCTCCATATCCACAGACGTCGGACCCTACCATGGGCACCTGGTCTGTAGCGAGTTAAAATAAGATTACGGGCTGTTGTGCATATTGAGACAGCGTGATGGGATTAGGGTCACAAACAAATTGAGGCAAAGGCCATCATCATGGCGATGGACTTCCTATAGTGATCCCAGTCACTGAGATTGTCTCCCAGCCAGTGTCCGACCTTGGCGCCTGCGCCTGCAAACGTTGATCGTGTGATAATCATAGGCCGCAGATCCGGCCGACGAGCTTGCATGGCCCCGCGGCTGGCCGTAGACATCATGGAGCCCTGCAGGATGGTATCAGCTTGCGGTCCTAATTACTTGAGGCACTGATGATAACTTCAAGGGCGTCTCTGGAATAATCTCCCCCAAAGTGCACACCACAAACATTACTCACATAAAGATTATGCGTGTCGTACATGACCAACCCGTTCTGATGGATCACATCAGTGTTGACGGTGTGGTTCGACAGACCACCTTCAGCGCCATTCCAAGATGGCAGATACGCAGCATAATTGTGAATGGAGTACTGCGGATACAGCAAGTCACGGCCCGGCAGGCCAAGCTGCTGGCCAGCCTCTTGCCGCGAGCTGAGACTCATATGTCTCGAGGACAGTCCTTGAGAGAGCTGAAGCCGGCTCAGTACATCGATACTTCCTGCGGATGATGTCCTCGACTTCAAAATGCGAGTGCTATTGCAGTCAGTTCCCGGTGGCTGGAAGTCACAAGGCCAGCCAGGTAGAAGCCGTGGCCATGGGCGAACCGCTGGTGGTGCTGGTGGATATCCGACGGCAGCTGCTTGTTCTGGGGCATTGTCACAAGGAAACCTTGGCCAGAGTCAGTCTTTGTCTGTATTTCACACCATGAGGTGATTCAGTCATCCCTGGACAATTTTACTTACTGACAAGCAAAGTTTGACGGCTCATTCATATCGATCCAGAGCGCATCGATGTCAAGACCGGACTCCGGGTTAAAGAACAAGGCAAACTCATTGTCCCAATACGCCGTGATATTTTCAGAAAACCAGTCGGGGAAAGCAGTTACTCCCGGCCAGACAACACCCTGCCATATCGAGCCGTTGGAACGAAGCAGGAAGATGTTGTCTTCTACCCCTCGGTTGAAAGGACCATAGTTCTGGTATGCCGTAGCAGGATCAACTGTATGATGGCTTTGTCAGTCTTTCTTGGCGGCACACGATTCTCTCCACCAAGAACTTTCTTCACTCACCCATGACGATGTAATGCTGGTCATTAGCATGCAAGTGTTCAACAAGCTCCTGCATCATATTGAGAGGAAAGCGGTCCGGATCCAGAGAGAACACTCTTCGAAGCTCCATGTAGTCGATGTCGGTCCACATGGTCTCCAGCGGGATACCAGCCTGGCTGTAGTTGTAAACCACCTCCGCAACATTGTAAACATCCTGATATCCGTATCGGCACTGGTGAAAACCCAAGCCCCAGTACGGCTGCATCGCAGGAAGGCCCGCGATCTCAGAATATTGCTTCGCAACATCCAATGGTCCGGGTCCTGCCATGAAGTAAAGGTCAAGAACTCCTCCGAGGGTGTTGTATTCGAGATACTGTCCCGAACCATCCGTGTTGTTGATGAAGACGTCCATGCCATTGGAGTTGAGAAGGAAGACGCCGTGGGTGCCCGCGGCGCCGCGATGGTCAAAGTAGACAGGATGAGCACCATACAGATTCTGGCCACTGGGAGTGCCGTAAGCGTCCTGGTTCCATAATGTGCGGATATAATCAGTCGTGTTGAGACGCAATGGGTCCGAATGCTCGCCCAAGCCGTACAGATTTGGATTCTCCGGAAGCTTGGTCCGCAGTCTTAGATACTGTGTCTCGAATACAAGGCTTGCTGCCGAGGTGTCGAAGAGAACTTCGCCAGTGTCACTGCGGGTGACGTTGAAAGTGAAGGGCGACTCGGTGTACTTGAAGCTCAAAGTGGCGTTCGCTGCTCCTTGTGAGCTCGGCCGGGGAAAGACGGACCCCGGGACTTGGTAGGCAGAGTTTGCTGCATCTTGGATCTTGACGTGCAAGCGTGTTGTGGTTTCGTAAGTCACCTCCAAAGTCAGGTTCTGTAGGTCGTCTCCATAGGCATTGCAAGCAGAACCGGCCAAGATCAGATTGGCCGAGAGGCTCGTGACGGTGGTTTGAATGTCAGAGGCCGAGTATCCCGGGCAAGTAGCGAGTGTATCGTCACTTGGGTAGTCTCTCGTATATATATGTGAGGCTGCAGAGACCACGTTGGCCAAGAGCCACAGACGGAATGCACGCTTGACCATCGTGAAACATTTGCTGTAGATAGTTACACGCAGGGCGGTAAGTGTCTACTAGCTATTTGATTCCGTGAGATCAGGTACAGGACGCTCTTTTTCTTCCTTCAAAGCAAAGTTTCTCATCTCCAATGTCATCTTACTCCGTCGCTGCCCAGTGACGCCTCATGCAGTGTTCCCCTCACTTGAGTCTCTCACCATGAGCCGTGCCCCACTTTGTAGATGACCTAGGTCAAGTCGGTCCGAGAATACTGAGGTGGTGGGACAGATGAACGACCTTCTTGGTAGTTCGAAAGACGCTACTTCTTACATTGCATGCGGCGTGATCGTCTCTGGCCACGGCACGCTTGGCATCCCCTGAATGCACTCAACACGATTAAACTTTCCTCCTTTTTCATCAAGCTGATATGACTTGCGAAGACCGGATGTCAGCCCCGCATATGCAGTTCCCCGGGCTTACTTGCAGCGCCAGCAGATCAATCTTCCTATTGGCCGAAGCATCGGTAGTGTGACCCTACTCAGCCCTGAGGTGATGCTCCGGGAGTCACATTTACTCGCTCCAGTATCGTAACATACTGTCCGGAAGCAAGCGGCGCAATAAATAATATCAAAATCGTATTGCAGTCTGCCATTCGTTTGCTATACTATCTGCCGTCTATCATCGGGCCTCGCCCTGAGCACATATTGAACTCTCCAAGGTCGTGTTGCAGTGCCTCGCAAGTCCTCAAAGTCTCTCTGTCGCATCCACATGCAATTGTTTTCCGGATTTGGTGTGAGTGCCACTAAGTGCCAACATCCCAAGATTTACTGCAGCTCAATCCCCTCGGCATAAGCCAGCAAGTACTGGGCCATGTGTGCATCTGCAATTTGTTTTAGCTCAAGGTCATATTCACAAGGAATTTAAGCACATGGGACCGGCGCAGGATGGCTTGATTTCAAGAATAAGACTTACAAATGCTGATGACCTTGTCAACGTCAACTGGAAATTGTTTCTTCCAACCCTTTAGAATGTTAGTTATCACCCATTTGGATATCTAGGAAAGGGAAGAGCTGAGGGAATAGGTAACATACGATATCCAGCGACGCATTTTTTAGTGCCTCTTGGGCCCGAATCGCATCAGCCTTGGCAAATTCCCAGATCTGGCTCAGTGCCGTGATGTTTGTCTTCATGATGACAAGATCAGTCTGACCTAGCTGAACCAAATCTCTCCTGGCCACATCAAGATCGTTGATCTCCCTCTTGTATCCGTCAATTTCAGTCTGTTTGTTAGCAATGTCATTGCGGATAGCTTTAGAAACTATTAGTACTTGATCAAAATGGAGGTCATTCCAAGGCTTTGGCAGTATTCTTACAGGTTGCTTGTACAGCGAGGGCAACAGCCGTAGCAGTGAGAGCAACAGCAGCAATGAGGCCGGCAACCTTTCCTAACGGTTAGCCTAATTTCAGCAGCACTTACACGACATTAAACCCAGGACGACACTAACAATGACAGCAGGGGCAAAGGGCCCAGCAAGTATGGCGGCCACGCCAGTAATTGGAAGAGACGCAGCTGCTCCCGCACCAACCCCAATCAGCGCCTTCTGGTTAGCAGCCAGCTTGTCTTGAAGAGCAGACATGTCCTTGAGCGCCTGCGAAAGCTGGGCGTTGAGCTTGTCTGTTTGCTCTTGGGCCCAAGTTGAGAACGAAGCGGTCAGACTGGTGAAGTCTGTGAGAATGCCATCATATGCCGTGGTCATTCTGAGGCTCTGATCTTCAAACTCTTTGGCTTGCTGAAGAATGGAAATCAGTGGAGTTAGTTATGTGTTTCACCGCCTACGGCATAGCAAGCTGCTGAGGTGGCACTTACAGCAATGAACTCATCCAGCTTCTGCTTCTTGAAAGCTTCAGTCTCGCTCTGATCGAAGACCAGGGGCAAAATGACGTCGGAGAAACGCTCAGCGTACGATCCAATCCTTGTGGCCAGCGCCTTGCTGTCTTGGATTGTCGACTTCCATTTCTATGAATCACGACGTTGTGTAAGCTCATATTCAATCGGCTGCGTCTCGTTTTAAGCACATGGACTCACAGCTTGAAGGGCCACCAGCTTGGGGGCGAAAGGCCCGGTAGTGGGAGAGGTGAACTTGGCGTCGATTTGGACCAGCTTGACCTGAAGAGCACTGAACAAGTCTTCGGTGGACTTGACCGCTGCAGTGGCAGCAGATATCATGGCCTTGAGAGCAGCGTCTCCATCGGGCGACGTCATGATGTCCACGACTTTGTTGGCATACTTGGCTTGCTGATCATCAGTCAGAGCAGGAGCGTCCGTGAGAAGAACCTTGACGTCGCCGACGGGAAGCTGGCTGAGTGCTGCATGCACGTTCCTGGCGCTGGGGTCGGATCCGAGTTTGCTTTGCAGACCCGCGATGACGGACTCATAAGATGGGGGTGGGGCTTCCCAACTGCCAGTGGTAGGCATATTGGGGGTAGACATGATATCGGCAGACATGATGGAATTTGGGGGCAAAGAAATTTGCAAAATATGACTGTAATCTTAGGAGTAATGGGAGAGACTGTTGCGAACAACTGTGGTAGGTTGCTGCTGTTGCAACATAGCGAGGTGAGGGCCGATGGTCCCTATTTATATTGGAAGGCGACATTTGAAAATTGATTGTAAACATCATCATTTGATTGATTTGTTCGTCGAAATAGTAACAGCGACTCATTGCGTGACTACCGCTGGTACCTACCTAGGTGGTGGCCATGCCTACTCCGGAATCGAGACATGTTCTTCAGCTGCGCCCGTATACGGTAAAGTGACCAATGCTAGGGCAGCACACCATTCTTCCCCTCGTCCACCGTTCGGACTATGCTGAACATACTAGCTTACTAGGCGCCCGTGCGCATTGGAGAAAGTCATCGTATATCTCTGTTTGCAGAAATCTCTATTTGAACAGCTAATTTTTGAAGGTCATTTTTCTAACAGAGACCATTAGTCTCCTGGGGTCATGCTTGATATTTCCAAGACCGGCGGACGGTAGTCATTAAATAGCAGTTCTACAATAATTTTTCTGAGGTCAATGCTCGATATTTCCGAGACAGACCGTCCGCCCTTTTATCAAGCCTTGGTCAAATATGGCTCCGAGTGTATCAGGCGCCTGAACAAGCATATGCATACTACTCTTTTGAGGGCTCGTCGGGACCGAAGATTTTCATGAGCTCCGAGACGCCGACAAGCATCCACAGTGCGGTGATTAATGTGGTCAAGGCAGCGCCGCGAACCTAGGCAGTGGCCTCATCGGCGGTGAGCAATAAGGCAGGTATTTCCTTGTCCTACCCGCTGTCCGAATCGTGGCAAAAGAGCTTGAGAATAAGAGCTCAATCTTGCAGCCAAGAGACGTACAGGCGCAACTCAAAGGTGCCTAGGTATAAATCAGGACTCATACTCGGCTTGTGGTGATGGTCTCACGCAGCTCACAAGGATGGCGTCGTCTGCGAGATTGCCGAAATCCATTCCTTCTCCTCGTCAGCTCTGAGCGGAATCCAAAAGGTCTTGTGTGGCATACGACTAACCGACTCAGTCACCACTGACCTGTATCCATGTGTAGAAGACCCTGGCCTTGGACGACGCACTAACCAAGGTGCTTCCCGAAATTCGTTGAGGGAACCAAGTTTCCCGCGACCAGAGCTCTTCATGAATCATCATCTTGCGCACAGGTTTTGTGGGGCACCGCCAAGTTGAGAGAATATTGTGGCCCGTGGAGGTCTGATTTTGTGTATACCAAATGACATCGATCATGTGGTCCGACATGTAGAAGCACTGAAAGTCGCCGAAAGACGTGTCGAGACGCTGATGATTGTCTGACCCGGAAGCTCACCGCTCCGGGCAATGATCATGATGAAGGGCCCTTGCACCTCACTTTGCCTTTCCTATGCCTTTGGATCCCATGCAGCCCTCAATTAGCGCACGTAGCCTTTGTGGTCGTAAGAGTCCCACTCATCACGCTCCTCTTCTTAGGCGGCAGCCGAGTCAGCCATGTTTTGCTCCATCTCGGCTCCTTTCTTCATTTGCCGCATCTCGCCTCTTTGTCGAGTGAGCAGCTCTTGCTCGGTGACTAGCCTGTTTAATAGCTTCTCAAGTTGCGAGAAGCAGTCTAGGAGTCCAGCCCTACTGGTGCTGACGCCGCCGTCGTACGTTAGATAGTCGGCCTCGATACTGAGACAAAAGGCGCGTTCGCCGGTCGAGCGATGTTGAGACTTTGTCCTCAGCTCAAGCTGTGATTTGCAGAGCGCAAGTATTTTCTTGATCTCCTGAACCGTGTCGAAGTAATCGAGGAAAGTGCTTGGACAGCCGTCGTCAAGGGCTGGGGAATGATCATCAGCAGCGGAGAATATGGCCCTCCAGCACCGCCGTCGAAATTGTGAGTGGCACCGGCAGAAGGGAGTCTTACGGCCAGTCCTGATGTATGCTTCCACCATATGTCTGTCGTTGAGCACGAGATTTGTCATCTCTGCAAGCCGCATCATTATCGACTGCAGGAAAAGAGAAAGTGACAGACGTCGCCGATCGATCAAGTCGTCGAGGAAATGACTTTGAAGTCGTTGAAAGAGGTTAGGCTAAATAGACTTGGCTTGGGGTTGCGTAAAGAGTTCCCACCGTCTTCAGCCGGTTGCCTCGCCTCAAATCGCTGCAGGCGCATCTACCTCGTTGAAGAGATGTGACCCTACACAAAAAGCGAGAGTGGTAATTACAAGTTCAGAAACAGGATGGCAGCATGCAGAATGCTTTCCTTCGTCATCATATGTGGCAGTCATCTTGGGAAATCCATTCATGTATCAGTCGAATGAAACCTTTTGCAGCATGGAGATGGGCCCCTTGTGAAGACCATCTTGTAACAGTAAGGTTGAGGAAACCGAAGCTGCCTAAAGTCCATCTCTGCAAGTACAGCAGGAGGAAATAGCACCGGGCCGACCCGTTGGTCAAGCAGGACGGACCCTGCAGCAGTGCCGTGTGTGGTTTCAAGGGCGAGATGGGCATCAGCTCGCCTGGGTACTGACATTCCCACATGCAAATGTTCCCCACACGCAGTACCAGCTTCGGTTGTTGTACTCATTATAGACCTATTACCGCCCCATGATTCCAAGCTCCGGATTGCACGAGCGGTGTTCAAGCCAGGTAGAGGCGTCATTCGCTTGAGACAAAGCTAATGCACAACTAGGAAGGCCAGGCGGTAGTCGAGAAAAAGATATCGTATCAATAACACTCATAGATACAGAGCTATGGGCTTATCACAGGTTGGAAGGAACATATTCAAGGTACGCATTGCAAGTTCTAACCTACTGATAAATCTCATTTGTACTGTATGTAGGGTCTTCTGCAGGAGCTCCTTTATGTTGAAGCTGCTGATCATATATGGTGACTGCCTCTGGGTTCATAGTCACAGTGGAGACTCCACCTCTGTTTATTCACTTGGGCTTGCGCCCTGACAATCGCGCACCTGCCTCGGCTCAGAAGTTCATATGCAGTTAGAGGCAATTCCTGAAAGGTAGAATCAAGTTTCGCTTCTACCTAAAACATAAACCTGGGTGCTTGCTTGCAAAGCCTGTCAGGCTTTTGCCTGCTGGGCTCATCAAGATCCACACACTGTCTTCCAGTCCTGCTCCAAACCCAAGCGGTTCTACCCAGGCACACATCCCTGACCAACGCAACATCAGACACCTCAGTGTCTGGCAACCAGACGCTGTACGGGTCCCAGGTGATTCAGTGCCAATTTACAGCGAATCACAGTATTGTCTGATGCAGAAACTTCTGTCTTTGCCTTCCAACAAACTACATTGATCACAGCGTGTGCCTCGGGATCATCAGGAGGCAGCCTCAAGATGGAACGATACCAAGATGGGACAATGCAAACATCAGACATCTCGCAGACTGCTTAATGGATAAGATCACACTTCATTCGTATATACTTGGAGCTATCGCCTGGTCTTCAGCTAAGTGGAGTTCCCATCCAGCTTGCTTGAGGTCTGCTCGGGTTGGTGCTGCTACTTCGAAACATATCAAAGGCCACATCGCTCTGCGACTGATGTTGCATCCTGTTACATCAAAATTGCAGTCTTAGACCACCAGCCTTGTACACAGCAGTGTATCTTAGCCTGGGGCATCAGGACTCAATAACACCAGAATTCGGACATCTCAGATCCACATAGTGGAAACAGAAGTCTAAATGAAATGTCTCTTTTGTTTCCTACCGGATTTCTCTTCTCATCTTTGCTTCTACAACCTGGAGTTCTGTCTATGCCCCACAGTCACTCATTCCAAGCCAGCCCTTTCCGCAAAATGGTACAATTCAATCTCGCCAGATGTCAGCCTTGCGAAGATGAAGCCTCAGCCTCGCCGGCATTGTGCACAATGGGAAATGTCACATGTTTGTACTGCCAGCATTCGATAAAGCCAGCCTAAGGCAGAGAGATCCAAAGCCTCCACATCTTTTCACAATTGGAAAGGAGGATAGTGGCACTCTTGGTAGCTTCCTTGAGAACTGTTACAATCTCGGTGCTCCTGTTGGCTGCATGTGACCTTGTCTAAAACACATGTCTGAGTCTTGCTGGCACAATGTGCAACTGAGGATTGAAAGCTTGACAAGCCAGGGGCACCATCCGTGAGGCCACTTCCTCCAGGCTTCACTTCCAAGGCTCCACTTTCATCATTCAACACTAAGAATTCGTCTCAAAGGGGCAAATCTCAGCCTCGTCAGTCATGGCACCCCTGATGTCTGATGCTAAGGCCAGCCTCGTCCAAAAAAACAATCTCAGCCTCATCAGGATATATGCACACTTGCATATCTGGACTTGGGACTAAGGTCAGCCTCGTCCCAATGGGGCATCTCACAGCCTCGCCGAGACAATGCACGCGCTCCCCTACCAGCCTGTTGTGAAGGCCTCCAGCCTCGCCGGGACTGTGTGCTCATTCCGTTGGTAATCTATCGTGAGGGTTTCACAAGGCGAGTCCATGATCCCCGAGCATTCCACCTGCATTCACAGTCGTGGACTAGTGATGTAAGAAAACTTTGCAACTTCCCTGGTGACTCTTTCCACCACTTGGACCCGCTCATTTTGTTGCCCAAACAACAAACAAGACTGCCTTGTGACTCTGCTCCACCACTTGTACTCGCACAATTTGTTTCCCAAGCAGCAATACATTCACATCAAGCCGCCCAAGATGTCTGGTCCCTACGACACTCCCAGCGAGTACGGTGATCCACCGCTCACCGAGCAGGAGGTCAACGCCTTGAGGGCGGCCGCGCTGGGTCATGACTCTCCTCAGCCCGCCGCGATGGAGCTTCACAACGTTGAGCAGCAAGAGGACGATGAGCAGGCCCAGCAGCAGACGATATTGCGTTTTAATCGTCTCAACGCAACTGGTGCTGCCCTCTACTACCACCAGGCCAACCACTACGTGCAGAACAACTTCTTCATCCGGCAGAACCCACACTTGGTGGCTCACCTGGGGGCGTCGCCCGCCGACGTTCACGCCGCCGCGCTAGAGGCTGATCAAGAGCGCGCTTCTGGGAACAACCCCTTCAGTCGCACTCTTCGCGTCCTTCACTGTAAGTTGTTCACAAACATTTTGACCGCGATTCACTCGTCGAGGTCTTCGTCCCATCATACTGTGGATCACAATGATTCAGAATAGTTCCCTTCGACACCGTGGTTGTCGAAGACAGCTTCACTGACAAAACATTAAGCCGCTGACTACGCCTCCAACATGATGGACATCGACGACCACAACCAGACTGCTGCCCATGATCCAGCCCTCATCAACGTTGGCGTTGTCGGTCACACTGATCCCACAGGCTTCAACGCCTACGATCACAACCAGCCTGGCTCTCGCGCTCTCAACGACTTCGGCCAGAATGGCTTTGCTGATCCCCGCCCTTCAAATGGCGAAGACTATGGTCAAGTTGCTCCACCAGACCCCAACTCCATCTACGCTGGTGTCTTCGACCAGATGGCCCCTCCTGACCCCTGCTGTGTCCACGCCAGTACCTACGGCCAGCCTGTAGCAGCTCCTGTCGCCAACGCTACCAACTGCGGTGACCAGTATCCCGCCGCTCCCGCGGGTCGCAACCCGTTCACCGTCGGCACCAATGGCCAGATCGCTTCCAACTTTCCCTGTATCAGCGGTGGTCACGTTCTCCGCCCCAGGCTCCGTACTGCTCCCGCTACCGGTCCCCTCGCCCAACCAATGAATCTGGGCAACCCTAACAACAACAACGCTCCCGTCCCCAAGAACAAGACCGCTCCTCCCAAGCCGCCCGCCGCCGCCGCCAGAGAAAAGAAGACGTCTGGAAAAAAGGGCAGAGATCAGTGGACCGATCGCGAGCTGGAGGAGCTCGCTCAAATCCGACGCGAGGACATTACCGACGAGTATATTGAGGTAAGTCACGTACACGATATCGCATTCTCTATGACGGTGGCTTGTCAAGAGCGAAATAAGGTTTCCAGCCTAACGTAGATCATTCGCCGCAGAACCTGGGCGCCCACACATTCAAGTCCGCTAGGGACAAGTGGTGGTACTTGGACCGGGAGAGGAGGGGCAAGCTGTCCGCTGCGGCGCAGGCCACCAAGGCAAGGAGGCTCCTTGCGGATGCGGCGAAGAAGGCCAAGCAGGACAAGATGAACAAGAAAAACCAAGAGAAGAAGTAGGAGCACATCAGAGAGGCAGGGATGGTAAGTGTATACATCTACCAATGTGCACTAGTGAATAAGGATTGACATTTGTTTCACGCAGCATACTTTGACCACTGGCACACGCCCCGAGCCCGGATGTGCTAGACCTTGGGATAAACCGCATAAACATTTTTCGCAAGGACGATGCTAGGATCCTCTACGGGCGAAAGTTCAGCGCTGTTGGAGAGAAGGTTCGAATCTGAGACAGTTTCTGACTTGACAGCTACACTGGAGCAGTGTCAGACCGGAAGGGCCCGAGGGCAGAAAGGTTTCACTTGGGACGAACGAAAGACGGAGAAGAAAACACAAACTAGCAGGAGTACTTGCGGCATTCACATGAAATGCCAAGCTGAAGCTTAATTCGGCCGATTATGATCTTCCTTTGGCCTCGTTTGAGTGCATGGAGCTGTGACGAGCAACAGCATTTCACACATGACTTTATCATGGCACCTGTCTGGGCCTGTCATCACACGAATCAAGGAATTTCATCAGTGCTGATTGAAAAACTCATCACATCCGCGCTTGTCTGCCTATCCGTAGAATGTTCCATCATGTTTCTTCCTTCTCACCCATGTCTGGCCACGCGACTACGACAAAATGCCTATCGGCTCCTACTTCTCCTGGGGGCGACGCGCTCGATCAAGAGCTGCAACGCCCACGCTCGATGAGGACTGCATAATAAATCCTGTCGACATCACACCATCACAGCAGCAACTCTCGCCCATAGTCGTGAAGTTAGAAGCAGCTCCCAAAGATGTCCTACAGAGGCGTATAGTGAGCGTACCGCGCACGAGTACAATCTCGCCGCCGGTATTTCGACCGCAGAAGGGCCTGGACGAGACCCTGGAATATGTTTGGCTCGAGGACAATCTTCGCAGAACCGACCAGCGGCTGAACACATGCTCCATACAACTTAATGCAATGTCGGCTTCAGCGGCGCAGATTCGGCGGGATCTGGAGGACACGCAGAAGTCGTTGGCTTCTATCAGCAAGAGAAGGCCGAGGTCATGCTTTCAGATCAAAGCTCATGAAATTCGTGCAACTGCTACTACTGAGGCTGCAACACCAGCAGAACCGTCGATACCCGAGGCACCACAAGCTGAGCCTTTGACAAGTACTGTGCAGGAGTCGCTTGCTATTGTGGCTGCTACTACGGACACCCCTCCATCGCAGCCCACACAGTCACCAGAGCCAGAAACTCAACAAGTTCTGGCCGAGACTGTTTCAACTGATCCATTAGAGGTCAAGGAAGTTTCCACTGAGCACGAGGCTTATATAACAGCTCCGTCACCAGCTCCATCGTCTCTAAGCACACTGGTCGAAACGCCGACTGAGCCAGACAAGCGCGCGTCAATGGAGATCTTGCTTCCCAAGACCTACGTGGAGGAGAAGATTGCAAAGCCGAAGTCGAAGTCAGACATACGGCCACAACATATAGAAGTCCCGCCCAGGGTAGCAGACAGCACGACGCTTGAGTCACCTCTCTCCAAGCTGAGCTGGCCCACTCCTCTACCAACACCAACCGAACAGCCTGCAACTACAGAGCGGCGTGTCGGTCACCAAGTCTGCACCTCGGTGACTTTGAGCCACAAGGAGCAGCTGGCTCCCCGCTCTCTAGCTTCCATAGTGGCAGACAGACACCAGATCCTCACCCCACCAGCCACCCCCAAACAAAAAGCCTCAGAGTCCACACCACCGACTCTCATGTCCATGAAATCGTCCACCGCGCCGCCTCGACCCGCCGCCGAACCAAGCAAGGCACCAGACCCCGAGGATCTATACCACCAACGCACGCCGCGCTCCATGCGGCCCACTAACGTGGTGCAGCGCCTCCCGCTCAAGCTTGTTCCAGACATGACGCCGGCCGAGCAGAAGGTGGCTCCCATCGTCCGTCCGACTATGGCGCAGAGGCGGTTCCCTCGCACTGGTGGCGCGCCGCCGCCTGCGCATGCTGCACACGAGGCGATGGTCAGGAAGAGGGCGTCGTTGAAGCCGGTGATGGGGTCGAATAAGGTGTCGCAGATGGCGCAGTTCTGGAGCCAGATGGATGGCAAGTGATCGACGGAATGATATATGCGCGGATGAAAAGCGGGCGACAGCAACAGGAAATTTCTAATTTGTAATGTTTGGTATAGAATGGCCATCCGTTGATGGATTTGTTTCTTTTTTTCACGGAGACGGGAATATTGTGCATGACGCTAGATGAGTACTGGATCTTGGAAAAGGATATAAATCATTAGATTGAAGGCTACAGCAGCCCGTCTTTGTGTCTTTGCTCACCAGAATCTATCACTGCCTCAAAGGCGCCTTCCTCCTCATGCCAACCAGAACCACGCCTTCTCAACCCAGTTCCTCGGTACCGGCGGCACATCCTCAGCCTCCAACGCATCCATCTCGCGCACTCCCGTAATAACATCTAGCACTTCGACCTTTCTATACAATGGCGTGCGGAGCCAGACCTTATGCCCAACATACAGTGCCAAGAAAATCGGCAGCGTAATGTACGCAGCAAGGAAGCTGCCCGCGCTCCATTGCCCAGGGAAGAACACCGGAAACCCATTCGTCAGCGTCAACACGACCAGTACAAACAACACGATGTACGTCGCGTACGGCTGGCCCCACGTGCGATATGGCAGCGCATTCATCATATTCGAAAAGACCATCGCGCGCCGGAAGCGCAGGTACGTGATGATGCAGACGACCCACGCGATCAATCCCGAGATCGTCGAGATGTTCACGAACCAATTGAACGCCACCTGGCTCGTCTCGCTGACACTCAAGAACGCAAGTAACCCCACCGCCCAAGTCGCCAGCACCGCCGCGTACGGCACGCCGCGCTTCCCCGTCTTCTTGAAGATCGCCGGCGCCTGCCCGCTCACCGCGAGACTGTACAGAATTCGAGCGCCGGAGTACAGGAACGCATTTCCCGCCGACCACGCGGACGTCAGCACCGCCGCGTTGATGAGGTGGTTGAGTACGGGGATGCGCGCGAGCTGGATGCCGATGACCCACGGACTCGCGGTGGCGTTGCTCGTGCCTGATAGCAGCCGCTCGTCGTCCGACGGGCAGATGGAGCCGATCATGAAGGCGCCGAGGCCGTAGAAGAGCGCGAGACGCCAGATGAAGCGGCCCGCGGCTTTGGGGATGTTGCGGCGCGGGGCGACGGTCTCGCCGGCCGCGAGGGCGATGAGCTCGGGGGATGTGATGAAGGCGAAGCCGGCGCGCACGAAGGCGATCCAGAAGGCGAGGAAGCGGCCCGTGGACCCCGGCACGAGGTATTCTTTGATGGGCCCGTTTTCTTGCCAGTTCCAGAAGCCGACGGCATAGTTGTCGGGCGCGCCGCCACACATGATGACAAGGCCTGTCATGATGAGGCCGAGGATGGTGATGAGCTTGATGGATGCGAACCAGAATTCGGCCTCGCCGAAGATGTTGACGGCGAAGATGTTGAGGCAGAGGTTGACGACGAGGATGATGGCAATCCAGACGGCGGTGGGCACGGGCGTCGTCCAGTAATCGAGGATGATGGCGCCGGCTGAGGCTTCGGCTGCCACGAGAATCGCGTAGGCGTACCAGTAGTTCCAACCAGCGGCGAAGGCCAGGCTGGGCTCGACGAAGCGCTCGACGAAGTAGGGAATGGTGGCGCCTTTGAGAGGCAGGAAGACGACGATCTCGGCGAGGATGTTCATGATGTTCCAGACGATGGCCATCATGCAGAGATATCCGAGTAGGAGGGCGAGCGGCCCTCCGGTGGCGAGGATGCTTCCTGAACCGACGAAGAGACCCGTGCCGATGCTGACGACGGTCAGCGTGGGTTTCGTGAAAACCAGGGAGGATCTCGACTTACGCGCCACCCAGTGCCAGAAACTGAATGTGCCTACTCTTCAGGCCACGCTTGAGCTGATCTTGCTCCGCGATGAGGTTGTGGGTGCCATCTGTGATGCGGACCTCACCGGCCTCTTCCTCTTTGGAGCTGGACCATGGCCGCGGTGACTCTCCGAATTCGTCCACCTTCGACATTTTGACCAAAATTCGATGTGAAGCTGTCGTCGATGGACTTTCTAACTCGAGTGGGGGAGATCTGGGGAAGTTCTCGGTAGTATGTCCGGATGAGGCTTGACGGTTGAGGCTAGCCAGCAATGACTCGCGTAATGCCAAGATGCAAACGCACAAAATTTCAACGTGTCTAAAGAGATTCTGCCTCCTGCTCACGAGCTTCCCAAGTGACCGCAAGGCAACGCGGCAGGTTATAAGGGATCTAGGTAGGTGAGCATGCCTCACATATTCCCTGTGTCACCCCCATCGGTCAGCCTGCTGCTGATCAGTGGGGAAAGCTTGATAGCGATGATAGCGGGTATAGGAGGGACCAATGTGCATGGCGTACGTAATTATGCCGACACAAACCGGAGGATCTGATAGTGCCATTCTGGGCACCTGGGCGGGCAACTTGGCACTTTTTTCGTGCCCTTTGATATCGACAAACCTTTGGGCGGACTCATCGTGACTATCGCCAACATTTTTGCCGGCCTAGCTTCGTGCCTGATAACCCTTCTGACTCCAGAAGTTTTTTTTTCTTTAAAGAAGCTGTCCCCGTCCTTGTCGCACATGGCGCCATGCGCGGGACGGGCCGCTGCCCCGGCTTCGGGGGAGAGCCACGCGCTGCGGCACGTCTTCGGCTAACTCTTATCTTGCTCCAGCTTGCGACATTGTGTGATGATCAGTCTTTCGTATTGTTCAGCTCAGTCGAAAACCGCCATAGTCATAGGTATCAGTGGACCTGCGCTTGAATCGTCCGGCGCGATATTCGCGGCTTTAACCTGAACATCACCGTGGGGGCCCGACAGTAAAAGTTAATTATCTTGCCTCAGTTGTTGAAGTGAGAACCACTGAGAAACTTTCTATGGCGAAGATGCCTCGGATAACAAAGCAAAGAAGACTACGAAAACTATGATGCGTTCCAGCCAAAGCCACTACCGAAAAATAATGGAGCTGGAGAGGGAGCAGCATAGTCAAGTCGCTTTTCGTCGGGATCGGTATCTTTGGGCTACTCAAGCCATTGGGAAGCGTGAAACACGCATGGCTTTGGGCAAAGCTTGTTCACTATACTTTGGTAAGTCTGGCCGCGAAAATCAGCGAAGCTCTGAATGAGGTTGCTGTTTGAGAACGTGTCTACGAGAAGGTTGAGGTGTCCAGGCTGTGAGTCGTCGAGCCGTCGTCCCGGGCCTGTCCAGGTGGATTTGACCTGGAACATGTGGGACGCTGGCGGCGAGCTCTCTCCGAACTCGTGTCCCGAGATGTTGCTCCAGTCTCAATGACACACGACTCTGCGCACTTCGCAAAGCAAGTTATCTGGATCCCTGTGCCTGAACATTACTGTGACTGAAATCATGCGCGCTTGAGCAACTGAATTTTGTGTCTATGCAGGTATCATTTGTAGTCGAAACCATATTTCCGCAGATATGCCACACTAAATTTATTCTCCAACCCATGGCCACATCAAGCCATCTCTGCCAGAACCTGCGGCGGTTCTGCACCAGCAGGTTGAGCTCCTGCACCCTCCTTCGGTGACTCCGAGCGCGTCTTCTGTCGAATCGGTATGCCAGAAAACGGACAGGCACTGGGACCCGGACTTCTAGGCGTCTTCGGCGTCACACTCCCATCCTCACCCTCATTTGCGGCGTCCTCTTCAATATCATCCAACACCTTGCGCCCATCGAGATAGCCCTCCTTTTCATACATGTGTTTCTCCATCTCCTCCGCAAACTCGTCGCCGTCGCGCACGTACCATTTCGCGAATAGGTCGTTCTGGATCCAGATCACCTTACCGAGCGCTTTCACGAAGGCGATCTTGCGGTCCATCTTGATGCGCGGGTGTGAGAGGAGCGCTTCTGTGAGCGTGTCTTGGATGAAGGCGAGACAGGCGCCGATGTGCACGTACTCGACGTGGAGGGGGTGCTCGCGGCCGCGGCCGACGTGCATCATTCTAGAAGACAATGTCAGTAAACTGTTCTGTTATAGAAACAACATTGCCAGGTGCGGAACTTACCCGACTTTATCGAGATAGTACCAGAATTCCATCGTGCTTGGATCCGAGCACAGTTTTGTGAGGTACGCGCGTAAGAACATCTTCCGGTGCAGGATCTGGGGGCTGTTCTCGGTCAGGCTCGGATCCACCGGGCCCTCGTAGGATGTTGAGCGCGTCTCAAACGCCCGTGCTGTGATGTCGTATTGAAGCAGCTTGTGATACACAATATTCACCAGCGCAGGGATTAGCTGCTTGATGTATTTGGCACCGCTTTCTAGCGCCTCGATATCATCTGCCCCATACTGTCAGCGGCTGGCGACCTTTGAAAGCGACAATGTGCGGTACATACTGGATCCGAAGTCGAGGAACGTGTGGAGATATTGAATCCTTGCCTCTAGGTTGACATAGAGATCTTTTCGGTCAATGTGCCTCATCGGCCGCGATCCTGGCCCCATCTTGGATGAAAATGACAATCACTAGTAGAGTCTAGTGATGAATGAGTTGCTCGAGTCCTTCAGCTCGTTCTTATGTCAAATTGATACGTGTGTCCGAGTTACCAATTCTGCGCGAACAATGGCCGCAATGTAAGATGGAAGTTTTATGCTGCTTTACTTCTTGTGAGTCAATCACTGGTGCTCTACGAATGCAGAGTGTGCCAGCTCGTTATAAACATTCAGAGCAAATATCTACTTACGGATGCTTTGTACCACTGTAAGATTTGATCAAGGTTCAGAGCCTACTACATCGCTGTACTCTGCTGACAATCAAGGCTGTCTTGATGGGTGGCACGATGGTGGTGTGACAGTTGTGGGTCCACAGTCCCCAGATCGTACCACCACATTTGTGGAGCCTGATCCCAACCCCAAAGTCAGACGTTGATTCCGGGACAGATTGTTGATGCACCACTCTCTTCAGCGTCATATGGACTCCGGTCCTGTCCGCTGAGCATTGCATCGGACTTGACCATGAAGTTTTCGGTCCGATACTTGCAGCCAGTGGCTAGAGCAATATTTTCAATCTGGATTTGGACACTCGCCTGAGGTCAGATTTGTGGGTTCCCGAAACTCCGATAATCAGCATAGATTGTTTTTATAAGTCATACTTCCCGCCGACTGTAGGGACTTTGCCAAGCATTTGGTAACGACGACAAGAAGAACACGCCACCGCCGCAACGTGATGCATGTCTGCCTCAGTATGTGGCCGGCATTACAGCCGCTCGCCCTCCATCGCAGAGGAGCACATTTCCATTGGTGAAAGACCCAGCTCGACTAGCCAAGTACAAGATCGCACCCGCCATCTCGTCCTCCCCGCCGAATTTCTGGCAAGGTATGAACCGCGCATCGCTAGGGCCCTCCTCTTCCGGATTCCGACTCTTCAACATGTCGACCGTCATCTCGGATGGGAACACTGAGCAAGACTTGGTCAGCTTTTCGCAGGCAAGACGTGAGCATCACAAAACGGAGGTGTTTGCATACATCCCGGAGCAACCGCGTTGACACGAATCCCGTATGGCGCCAGATTTGTCGCGGCTTGCTTCGTCATATGCACGACTGCAGCTTTGCTGCCCCCATAATCCGGAGGCGTGAATGATGCGCGGCTGAAAGCCGCTAAGCTCGACGTGAACACCACCTGGCTCTGGACACTCGGCTTTTTACTGCCCTCCCTGGCAGGTGACCCAAAAGCACCGGCTTGTCCCGAGACTGCATGCTTGTTGCCCTCATCCAGCAGCTCCAGAAACGCAGCCATCGTGAACCATGCGCCAGTCACATTCACGTGGAACGTCTGCGTGAAGGTATCCATCGATGTTGTGAGGAGCTGGGTGCGGAGCTCGGAGACTGAAAGGGAAGCATTGTATCTGGCTCCCGCACCCCCGACACCGCTGTTGGCGACGAGGAGATTGATGAATGGTGTGCTTTTCGCGATTGTGCGTGCAGCTGCCTCGAGAGATTCTTTGGATGTCACGTCGCATATCAATGGTACCATGATGTCGGGATACTTGGCCGCGGATTTGGCGAGGACATCTTCGCGGCGACCAAGGAGAAAGACTTTGGAGGCACCGCTCACGGCGAGGGCCTCGGCCATCATCCAGCCGATCCCTGCTTGTTGGTCAACCATCTGCTTTGGTATTGTAGGACTCTGCGAGGCTCACCTGTCGCTCCTCCAGTGATAACCGTCACCATGCCATCGACTCGGAAGGCGCTTTGTGCATCAAGCATTTTGTATAAGGTTGACAAAAGTTGACCCGTTGCAAAAGAGAAAAGCGGGAGAATGGAATGATTGAGGAATTATGGCATATTTGTGCATTCACCGAGAGCGGGGACATCGGTGAGCCATAAAGAAGAAGCTTGCGGATGTCCGGTTGCTTATGCAACACTGCCAAGGATCACACTGTTCCGACGCACCACCGGTGCAGGCTTTTGAAGTCAGTTACGATCATTTTCAATATCCTTGGTCGGCACAGTGTTGTTACTTGACAGCATAGCACGGATCATGAGAGTGTGCATTCTGTATTTGTGTGGGGATCAGTAGGGTCTCAACAGCCTATTACTATGTGGCCAAATGCCCCTCAAGCCTGACAGTCGTTGTGAAGCTAGGTATGTGTGATGCAGACAGACATCTCTGACATCGCTGGAGCCGGAGTGGATTTCTATCGCTTGGTCAATGCCTTTTTAGCCTTGACGACCGCAAAAGATGGGTAGTCCGCGAACAGCTTCCAATATTCTGGATCACCAAAGTACGCAAGGCGGTCAGCGGCCTATCACCAAAGTACGCAGGGCGGTCAGTGATCTGGCATACAGATTTTACGGGGAGTGGAGTTGGAGATTCATACTTAAACCACCTTGTTGTCCAGGTGCCTGGTGAGAATAGAAAGCCCAGCAAGTCCACCACATCAGGACACAGGAACTGAAAGAGCGACCAACACGAAGATGGACGAAAAACAACAAAACGACTTGACCAGCAATGAGAAGTCTTTGATGTACCCAGGCGATTCATCGGACGCCCTCTGGCAAGTCCGACATCACGGGCTCGCGGAGGCCATCCAGGCAGGACATGTAGACAAGTTCCTCTCCTACTACTCCGACGACATCGACTTTTATGACTGGAGTGAGCGAATCCTGCCTTAATCCTGTGTGGTCATAATCAAACAAAAGTCCCATCGTGCTGACGCTGAAGATAGACCACAATGGCCATCTGCTCGGGCTGCCAGCACTCGCGGACTTCTTCCGTCGCATCTTCACCGGGCTGTCCCCAATAGAATTGCACGATATGGAACTTTCAGCGAGCGATCCCGTTCTTGTGGTGGGGGAGTTCGAGAAGCGCTTCACCGTCCGTGATGCCATGCCACATATCGTCCGTGAAGTGGGATGTCGGCTGCAAGCTAGATTGACGCTGGCTTCAGAACGTTTCCTTAATGAATGGTCGTGGCATCGCGGCCATATGGAACAGCGCTTTGAGGGGCCCGGTCCCTTGGTGCTCAAGTCTAGCACATGTAGGTAACCAAAGGGTGAGCGAACGGAGGCTCCTAGGAGAGAGCTCTCGACCTGGAAGGAGTCCTGCCGTATCGTCTGGATTTCTTGATATCTGGAACAGTCTTCTTCCGTGTGACACATCGGCAGTTTTGATGTTATCGAGGCCACGGTGCAGGAAGCTCATGAATTTCTATCTCGCAGCATTTATACTGCTGAACGTATTTTATTATACGAATACATCTCGAACTTGGTCATTGTAAAGGATCACCTCTCCGAGTGCATTTTCGCAATGTCCTATGCGTGTCGTTTTGTAACGCTTTGAGGCTCGCAGCCAAAGGCACATGTTGGTTTTGAATGAGGGCTGAGCGCTCATGGGATTTCACAAAATTCTTGGTTCCTTCCCAGCAAGATACGTATAGACTTAGAATGCCTCTAAGCCACAATTGAAGGTACTGTAGCTCTGTACAGCACTTTAAGCGGCAAGTTCAATGTTAAACTACTATTCACATGCACCATGAATGCTGCTTTACAAGTTTTCAGATCCAGTTGTGTCTGTACATGATTATCAGAAGGCTGCACATACATTGTTATCTTAGGGCTTTTCTGTATGTCAGTTTTTTTTTAAGTCCCAGCCCTGCCCAGGTGCTCTCGCTATGGTGAACATGCACATTATCGCCGCAGGAGAGATCCTTGAAACTTTCACATGACCAGAACCCCAAACCGAGTAATGGTCAAAAACCGTGAAATTCTTCAGAGTCGGCAGCAGCTCTAAAACGCATTATATACACCTAGGAGAATAAGACTGTGGTAAGACCCGCAGCCATATGCGTACACGGATGGTCTTATGGCCACTACACAACCGTCAAATTTGTGCTCAAAGGCCCTCCAATGATGTTGATTTGGCGATCCTGGAACTTCCAGCCCTCGTCAGTCTCCACCAACGTATCGAAATACTTTGCCCACGTATACCACACGTACCCAGCCCCCTCGGATCCACCAAAGTGATTCCATTGAGCACTTCATCACAGTCAGTACCAACACGCCCAACTTGGACCAAGAATTTGACTTACTAGCTAACCGCAGAAGCAGTGGCATCATCATTGACAGTGATTTGGCTCATGGTATACTGGTGCATAATCGCGTAGCCGCCGGGATTGTTTGTCACGAGAGCCGTGTACTCGCCTGCGAGGATCTCGTTCAGGCCGGACCAGACGGTGCCGGTGGTGAAATTCATCAGGGCTGTGTCAGCATACACTTGGCCGAGGGATGCGGTGTCCTGCGTATCGAGGAGGAAGGCCTCGGTTGCGAGAGTGTTGCGGATTTGGTCTTCGGCAGAGCCAGAGCTGGATTTGGTGGCATTTTGGGCGCTGATTAGGGCTGAGATGGCCAGGAGGCAGGCTGTGATGGAGGTGCGCATGTTGGGCTGTTGTTGTGGGGAAATTTTGTTGGTCTGGGAGGTTGGATGCCTGGATAGAGGTGGCAATGAGGAATGTCTATAGTGTATAGGCTGTTGGTCTACATCAAGCGGGCTTTCACACTATTTAGGTGAGTACTGATGGTGAAAGGGGTTTTATTCGATACTTACTAAGGGCAGTGAGTAGCACGGCCTGAATAAAAATCTTGATTCCTTCTATTTCTTCACCATAGGGACTACAATAGTACTGATTATCGGGGCCGTGCGGACCTGCAATATCCGGTCCGGAAAGTGGGCGAACGCATCTCAATTACGCAAGACGCAACCCAGCCTTGTGAGCTCCGTGGATAAACAAAGGTAGGGTTATCCTTTATGTAAACCTAGCACTGATCAGCAGAAACAGTAGCTAATGTCGTATGCATAATAGGCCGACCGCACTGTGGAGACCTATCATGGTACAATGCGGATACACCTTTCGCGGGTGGTGGCGTCAAGGGGTTTTAAGTCAGGCCAGATCCGCTACGGCCGGGCATACCCATGCAGGGGGACGGGAAACTCAATATAACACACAGGGTCTCGTACATTGGCTCAGTAGTTCTTGCGGGTAATCAGATATCAAGGTTCAAGAGTGGCCAAGTTTTTAAAGAAGGGCAAACAGAAAAAAGAAAGAGGAGGAGGCAGGGAGCTTGAGGATTGCTGGACCCCCTTCAGCTAGTCTCTTCTGTAGCTGGCTCACAACTCGTCGTGCTGAGGTATAATCCTGGCCTGGACCTCCTGGACCTCTGTAGGATAGAACATATTCGCATCACCACCCCATTGCGCTGGCAAATCACCTCTCTTCTCCCAAATAGCGGAAGACGCTGGTTGATCTTTAAGCTCAGCAGCCACAGCGTCGACTTCGTCCATCACTCGCATCAAGTTCCGCCCCATCAGGTCCTTGACTTCATCATCGGACCATTCACGCATGAGCATCTCGGTGATCTATGCAGATTTATCTGTCAGTTTTCCCTAAAAGATGAATGAGACAAGAACGGGTATCAGGTGAGTCGACTCACGAGGTTTGGATACTTGCTAGCATCCTCCAGGCCCTTGACCGAAGCATACATGCCGTCAAAGTCAGATCCGATACCAACGTGCTTTTTCCCGACAATGTCTGCGATGTGCTCGATGTGATCTGCTAGCCTCGACACATTCGCCGTCTCTGGCGTGGGGCCAACGAAGGCAGGGAACATGACGCATTGTACTACCCCAGGATTTCGACCCTCGCCATTGCCGATCAAGCTCAACACCTCATCCGGCACATTTCTTGGGTGATCGTGGAGTGCACGAGCAACAGAATGTGTCCAAACCACGGGCGCTTTGGACAGTTCGATAGCCTGTCTCGCTGTCGCGTCATTCGAGTGAGACAGATCGACCATCACGCCCAAACGATTGAGCTCCGCGATCAGCTCTTTGCCGAGTTCGGACAAACCATTTCCCTCGTGCCCCGAGGGCTGCATCGGCTTTCCGAAGCCAGCGGAAGAGGCGAACGCGCTGTGGCACATGTGCGTGAGACTAATGTACCGAACACCCATCTGGGCGAACAGTCGGACGGTGGATAGCGAGTTGCCCAGGAAATGCGTGCCCTCCAGCCCGAGGAGGCTGGGCACTTTGCCAGCCTTGAAGGCGGACATGATGTCCGCGGAGGTGCGTGCATATTGCAGGTGCTCCGGATGGGAGATGATCATCTGGTTGATGAGGTCTAATATTTCAAGAGAGTCGCGAAGGCCGTCGTTGGGTACCGTGTAGTCTGCTCCGACATCGAGGCCAAGGAAGTCAGGGCAAGGCGCCCAGACCGTCCAGAAAGCACCGCCGAGATGTCCCTCTCGGAGCCGAGGGATGTCAATGTGGCCGGCGATATGAGTGGAGAGTTTAGGAAGTATGGATAGTGGATGGCGATCTAGAAAGTGTGGTGTTGATTAGGCGTGTACAATGAGCGTGATGAGGAGCCGGCCTCACCCAGTGATCTGATGACCTGCGGCAGATCGATGTGAGTATCGATCAACGGACTGTGTTTCATCAGCGACAGAGCCCGCTCATAAAGAGGTGAGTTTGTCCATATAGTATCGTCGAAAGTATCGGATGCTGGATCGACAATTGGCTTCTGCTCCTCGACGCTGGGACTGGCGGCCGCCCAGTGATTTGGGCTGCTCACGTAGCCGGCGATCAACGCCCATGCGAGCGTCCTTTGCAACAATTTACAAAGAGACATCTTCAAGGATTTCCGTGATGTCGTCGCAGCATCAGAGGTAGTGGGAAACCGAAGATTGCTTCAAACATAATCCGCCGTCAAGTACGGCGCCCGGCCCGGCATTGCCTCCGGTCGGCCGATACCACCCGACACCGGCGCCCGGCGGCACCTCTGCGTCTTATCTTCATCTTCGACTTGTTACAAATCACACGGCAAATCCATGAGCTCATTCCGTTCAAAGCAACAGTGCTCTAATATGAGGAACCTCCGGCTGACTTGCTGACCCCGCCTTTCCCAAGCATCGATGGTACACTCAGCGGAGCTTCTTGAGCTGGTGCATACTGAGCTGGATGGGTCCATCTGAGGCGGCGGCATTTCTTGAGGGTAACCTCAAAGACCGTGTGTCTGACGACCTGTTGTGCTAAGCTGTTATAAATTTGAACAAGCACTAATTGAGCAACGCGAGAACGGAGAGCCAGACAAAGCTGTGCGCGCAATATGAAGTCAAAGACGAAGTCTATAATTCAGAGAGCTCGATTGACCTCAAGCGACAATCTATCACTCACGCAATCGTATCAGCTAAGCAGACTGTATTTCATAGCCCGCGACAGATCGCCTCTGGGCTGTCAGCCTGGCCCTTCTCCTAAGAGGCGTTATGCGGGACGACAATTTCAAGATGACGATGGGTCGTTCGGACAGTCACTAATGATGGTATGGATGACTGTTACGCAAGCTCGAGTGCTTGGTTGGGAGTTAGATTTGGAAGTACCTCCAACGGCCGATCGGTGGTGCACATGAGCGCGCGTGTAAGGGAGAAATGGGTTCCGTGTGGCACATCAGAGGTACAGATTGTCTTGCGTACGACTGCGGTCCACCCCAGTGAATGACCACTGACCAGCGTTCCAGGGAGCTCGACGGCACAAGTTCCACAGCAAGGAAATCGGGCGCGGCATTTCAGCAGGTCTGGTCACCACGGACGGGTGCAAAAAGGGCACGTAGTCGACGGCATCATCAAGCTGACAAGCTACAGACCAAGGTCTCGTGTTTCCAGCGGACACAGGCACAATTTTCGAGTCTGGCTTGATCGGGAGCACGGGACACACGAGTGGCCCATGAATTTCACTTAAGCGGTATCGCAGATTCTGCATTTCAACAACTGTCCTGACAATAGCACGCGGTCTGCCTTCGCACATCTAGCCCACAAGGCATCTCAGCAGGTGTACCTGAAACCCGGCTGGTAGTCCTCGTCGCCCGTCTCCAACTCCTTCTCGCCACGATCTGCCTTCTTGTTCTCGATCTTGAAGAACACTGTCAAGATGCCCACCAGCACAATGTTCGTCAGTGCGCACGCGATACATGCGTACAAGCCTGGGTGGTATGTCGGCTTGTCTTCGTTCCTGTTGGTGCATGTCAGTCATGTGCAAGGTGTAAAGTCGTTGGGAGTAGTGTTTTTTGAGCTTACCTGAAGACCAAGCTTCCAGCAATGCCACCGATACCACCAAAGCCGACCAGCGTGGCAGAGCAGAATGCCCGCTTCCACTGTCCACGGATGTTGTTCGCCTGGTAGCTCATGGCAGCCGGCACATTTGCATTCGCGCCGGCAGTGACCAAGAACACACCAAAGTATTTGACCGCAGGGTTTGCAGCCCAACCCATAATCGGCAGCCCGATTAGGCACAGCACCATGTGGATCAAAATCGGAACACCACGAATCCTCCACTTGTCGCCCATCCAGCCCGTCGTGCACATGACAATCGCCGCAAACACATAGGGCGGCGCCACAAGGCACTGCGACGCAGCAATCGAGAACCCTAGATTCAGATTTAAGATAATCGGCAAGAAGTACGCCAGCGCATACGAGATGGTCGTGGTGTTGAAGAAGATGAACGCGTAGCACCAGATCTTCCAGTCCAGTCCGGCGCGCAGGAAGTTCCCCAGTTGGAACTTGGCGACTTTGGCGTCGCCGCGGTCGGCGTTGACCTTGGCGACGATCCACGCGCGCTCCTGCTCGTTGAGGAATCGCCACGAGGGCCGCTTGGAGTCGGGAAAGTCGACGACGCCCCAGTAGCCGCTGATGCCGATCGCGCAGGTGATGATGCCGAACATAATGAAAATCCAGCGCCAGCCGGTCAAGCCGCCGAGGAGGTTCATTTGCATGAAGCCGTAGGCGAGGATGCCGGAGCCGCCCGAGGAGACGGCGCCGAGGAGGTAGAAGACGGCGTAGCGCTTGCCCATTTCAACTGGAGGAGTTTTGTTAGTCTTGTTGACAAGGAGGCTGCTTGAGGCATTGAAGGTTTTGACTTACATCGCGTGTACCATGTGCTAAGCAAGTAGACGCAGGACGGGAAGAAGCCAGCTTCCAACACACCGAGAATGAGTCGCAGTCCAGCCATCTGTTCCCAGCGCTTGACAAACCCCATGCCAATCATACACGCCCCCCATGCCGTTGTAATTCCTGACAGGTGGATTCTCGGCCCAATGCTTCGTACTATGACGGTCGATGGGGGCTGGAAAATGATGTATGTGATGAAGAAAAGCAGTGAAATGATGGACTGCATCGCTCATTAGTTTGAGCCCGGACAGTTCATACTGACATTCGCAGGCTGAAGGTGAGCGGATACTTACATATCTGTTCCCGATGAGCTGCAATTCCAAGCTCATACCGGCAATGTTCGCAGCTCCGAGGTTCGTCCTGTCCATCAACGAGACACAGTACATGACTCCTGTGACGGTGACCAGCCGCCGATCAAGGCGCCACATGATGCGCTTCTGCTCGGCGGCCGTGAAGCCATGGTTTAGGTCATTGTATTCGGGAGGATTGGAGTCCACGGCGTAGGCGTCCTTGTTCTCGATCTCGTCGATCGGCGACGCTTTGCCGCTGTCTGAATTCATCGTGTCTGTCTGCCTCAAGCGGTGTCGCTGAGCTGGATGATCTTTGGATTCTGATAAAGAGAGGATATACCGCACAATTCTGTGAACGCTTGTTGCTCAGGTATGACGAAGTATTGGGTCAGAATACCGCAGACGCTGCCGATATCAACTGCGCTCTATTCCTCAAGAGTGGTTGCACAACAGAAGGACGAACACAATGATACATGTTCTTGTGTCCTTGGCCTCGAATAATATACTTTCCCAGATACTCGGGACAGCATGACACCGCGAGCGGTCTGGCGCTCCACTTCTGGCCAAATACTCCGTCTTGGCCTCTTGGACACACCCTTGTGGTAGAACTAGACCCACACACCAGCGGTTTGCCAAGCTACAAAAACGCGGGGTAAGACTCTGGGGTCTGGGGAAGACACGCATCTTTGGTGGGTCGTGTGAGATCAGCCACGTGCTGTAGTTACCTGTTTGCAGCCCAATAGCGTCAAGTTATGAAACTTCATGAAGAACTGCCCAGCGGACGAGATGCCGCGGTTGATGATACACAATGCGGGTGAATCCTCGCAGGAAGACGCCGAGACGAACGTCTTGGTGTTGTGCGTGGTCGAGATGCAGCGTCGTACTATTTTCCTCCGTGCACTGACTACCGGTGCTGGAACACAAACGCTTCGGCAAATACGACTGTACACAAGTAGAAAGCTCGCCAAGTGAGCCCGTACCCTCAGTAGTTCGTCCGCGCGGGAAAAGTCCTGGCTTGAGTCGAAAGATTTGGAACTCTGACCCGTTCACGCCAGCTTCCGCCAGTCGCGGCTTTCGGACACGGCCCTCAAAAGACTCAGTTTCTCAACAACACCTTCGCAGCTGTAGTTGTCCGCGCACCGAACAAGTCCAAAGTCTGATTCGTTTCGTGTCAAGGCAATAATCCGAGGTATCGTCGCTAGCTCACAAGGTCACTTGAGCCCAAGCTGCGGTAGTATTGCTTGTCCCTCGGCTCCTTCAAGAAACTAGCCCTAGGTCGTGGTTGCCTAGCGCGTCCGGCACACAATGCCATGATGCCAATACCCTTCTAGAAGAGGGCGGGGCTGAAGCCAAGAAGGCCGGAAATTGTTTGTCTGTGTGAAGGAAAACACGCTTCTAGATCTTGCCCCCTCTTAGTCAGGTGCGGCTGATGCACGCCCAGGACCACTTCGACCATTCTTTGTTGTCCGGGTAGACTTGAACAAATCGCATCCGTCCGCCCAGCACACCGCCAAGGCCCCACGGCTGGAATGACAAGCTTGACTCGCTCAATGGAAAGCACCGCAGGCCGGACCGTTTCCTCAAGAACCTGAACTACCAAACTTCTGCCCGTGCTCAAGGTTGCTCACCGCGGAATTCTCGCTCTTCACGTTTCGCGCTACTAACCCGCCTGCCAACAATGTGCACGCAGCCAGAACCTCAGGCACCAAGTACAGCCCAACTCGAAATCCCCACGAGCCATTCACAGGACTCATCTCCAGATTTTCGCTGAAGTAGAACACCACTGAGCCCACCACGCGCACTGCCAGCAGCGGACACGCCACCGCGACTGTTACGATCATGCGCTGAGCAAGGCGCTGTTGCTGAGTTTCCGACTTGTGGCACAGTGACGTGTAGACTGCACCGAGGAAGACAAGCATGAGCGTTGAGAGGAGCACCAGTGCGCCGATGCCTGCGAGATGCCAGGCCGTGACGAGCTTGCTGGGCGAGGCTTGCGTGCTGGCCGACTGCAGGCTTGATGCGCCTGAGGCGAGGAGGCCGATGGCGGCGGCAACGGCTGCGTGGAAGAGAAGCATGAAGATGAGATCCAGCTTCCTTTTCTCGGCATTGCGGTGAAGCGAAAGGAGGTAGTGGCGGCTATTGAGTGGAAGCTGAAGTCAGCTTCGACATTGTTCGAGGGGGAAAGTGTAGGTTGGGAACGTGTACTCACGCCTCATGCAGCACACCGCCAGTCGCTATGGTCAAAGGCGACAGGCCAACGCTGCTGATGATGGCCGCACCGGTGCTTGCCAGGCTGGCGATCTGCAGCGCGCTGCCTACGATGCGTATAGTGCAGAAGAGCATGAAGTAAACCCAGCCGAGCCATGCCAGGGCCTTGAAGCCATGCTTGAAGGTTGTGTATGCGGCAGGAATGGCCAGTGCGAGGTAGATGGCCAGGACGGCGGCTGCGTATGCTACATCCGAGCTTGCCATAACGAAGGTGTTGGTGACGGTATCGGACTGGGTGGTGTTGGGTCTTGTTGCTCAGCGATATCAAGGTAAATGCGCACAAGCTCGCACTGGATAAAGACTTTATATGCAAGGAAGACTGCGAAGTTGCGCGTTCTGTGTGGGAAGCACTTGGTGCTGAAGCTGGCCGTGGCTTGATGGGTGATACTGATGTAAATTGCGAGAGTGATGCTGTAGTAGTAGCCTTTTTGCCATACTGGAACCCAATATACTCCAGCAGCATCTCAGGGCGTCACCCTCCCATCTTTATAGCCCAGCACATTGTCTCGCAAACGGCGAGAGGCCTGGAGGAGGAGGATCGCCATCGCGAGGTGATAGCGAGAACGAGTACCCAAAGACTCCCGTCCAATGAACGCTTCGCACTAACGCCGCAGAGCCTCCTGAGACCCAGGCGCAGCACACGGTTATCACGTCGTTCTCGTTTGGAGATCTGCAACGTCAGCTTACAAGCGCGCTGCCCCGGGTAGATCCGACCTTTTGAATGCCTGATGCGAAGGAGTTGATGCCTCACACGAACAAAAGTAGCGGCCTGACGCGAGCAGCCCCTGCGCGGGCTTCCCCTTCCAGTGAGGCGAGGCGTTGTGATTGGTTCCTGTGCGCTTTGAGTGCTCCACGCGGATGACGGCCGTCTCGCATCCTTTGTGCCACCATCGGGCGAAGCTTGTCTCGACGACATGCATGCTCTGGCCAGCATCGTCCGTCATCTCGGTATCCAATCTCGTACCTCGCATCGGGATTTTCTGTCGTCGTTATCTTTTCTCAGGATGCCTTGTTCCTCCCTGCCATCGCGTTGCCGCTCTAACAAGTGTGAGCGAAGTCACACGCAGCAGACACTTGCGCCACCTTGATGAAGCTGAAGTGCTGCGCGTTGGTGTGCTGGTCTTTCTTTGAGCCTGTCTGCCCTAGGTCCGCCGCACCCCAGTCCATGTACCAGGGACACCACACCATCGAAGCCGCCAGAGCAGGTCGCCGGCCAGCCAGAGCATCATCTCGGGTCCTTCTCTCCCATGAGCCGCAATTTCAAACTTATTGTTGTCCAAGCTCTTTCAACTTTCTTCCCAGACAATTATCCCAACCGGTGCTCAAATTGCCACCTTGTATGTACTCTCAAGCGGTCTTCGTCCAGGGTCAGCGCGGCGCGCCCTCGTCGTAATCTGTGCATGTAGAGAAGTTATTATCATGCTCAGTACACGGCGTCGGACTGAGAACTTCGTCGATACCTTGCATCCTCGCCACTTGCCCACCACCCCGCCTCGCTTCGCCCGAAGCAGCCAGTGCGGTCCTCCGCGGCAGCAGCTTGAAGTGCTGCTCAGCATCTGTACCACACTCAGCCGCTGAAGAGCTGTCGGCGTCACAGCCTGGTCTCCTCGATCACCTGTCCGCAATGAGGTCAGTCTCAAGGATGGATGGGCAGATATAGATTATGAATTTGCGACGCATCTCTGTAGTACCCTCGCACGCTTAAACAGTGTCGACGAGCCTGGGCCCCTTCTTGCCGGTGCCGTGAGCCTCCGCGGCGTGTCACATGTAGGGGATCTTTGGTTATCGTCGAATCCTCGAGTGAGGACAGCCAATACGACGCGCTTTGGTGACAAAGATAAGTCACGGGAGGCCGGGATCCCGAATCTGTGTTCGTAACCTGCCTCATCAAAGTCAGGATCACTGGATAGCTTGAAGGATGAAGAGCGTGTGACATACCTTCGATGCAGAGTCTTCCAAATATCTTCCACTGCGCATCAACACCAAATAGTTCAAGCAAATCACAAGCATCACGAGGGTCAAGTTCTACCGATCGCGATTCATTCCATCCCGACCTCAACCTCTATCTGTGACCTCTTTGCAGCGAGACCGAAGTCCCTTAACGAGTCAAGATCTGATTTGTCCTCCGAAGTCCCTTCCAATGTGCCCAGCGTCTACGAAAGTGCTCCTCCTGAAGTTGTCCGAGAAAGTCCTGATCCTATCCCTGCCAAAGCCGGCACCCAGAATCTGGATCTTCCATCGCGATCAAGGTCCAACTTACAAATCCATCCGCAGGTGTGTGACCATGTGAGTGTTGCATTTAGAACGCTTGCCTGATCATCCAAGCCCATTTAAATAAACGAGGAGCCTAGATGTACCACATGGTGCCCTTGAAGAAGTCGATGTTGTCGTCGCGGGCGCCCGACTCCTTGTCGCCGACGGTCATGATGTCAGGAGCATCGCCCCTCGGCATCTTGCTGCTGGTAACGGTGACGTTGGCCTTGTGGAAGACATTGCGCTCAGCATCGGCCCTGTTGCGCGGGTCCTTCTCGGATGCGGTCATGTTCTCGTGAGCGCGAGCACGAGCGGCGGCCAAGTGGGCGTAGTAAATGGCCGGGTGGAGTGAGACTGGAGTAGTGGAGCGCACGTACGTGTAGCACTGCTGATATATCATAGTCTGCAGCAGATCAACCGGCATATTGATCTGGTCCAGAAGAACGTGGTAGTGGACAGGGCGCGCGGTACCCTGCAAAGCGTGGTGAGAGCAGAGGTAAAAATCGTAGTGAAAGGGATGAGTGACCTCAGTCTCAACGATGGTTCCGGGAAAGGCGTTTCCGTTCTTGTCCCCCGAAGCGCCCTCAGGGAAGAAGCGGATGTGATGACGCTTAGTACCAACGATCACTGTGATCTTTGGCTTCGCACCACGAGCTTTGTCGACGAAGACCTTGCGCAACTCGTCGATCTCCTCGTCCAAGACTTTCTGGAACTCTCCCTCAGAGACACCGTCACGGAAGTAGAATACGTGCTGGGGTGCGCACTGGTGGATTCTTCCCCAACGTTCGACTAAGGGTTCAAAGATGTTACGGACGGTACGGCGAGTGAGAACCTCAACGCGGTAGCCGTTGGTCTGGGCGGCAGCAGCATAGTGGATGCAATCCTTGTCCATTGACATGGTGACAGCAGCCAATGAAGCCTGAGGCAAGTTCTGTAGGGCGGATCCGTGCTGACCGTGGCTGACGTCGCAACCGATCATCATGGTGGGCGCGGGACCGAAGATGGGTGGCTTGATCTTCAGCTTGGAGGTGTACCCACCCAGTTTAGCGTTGACCTTCATGGCCACGTTCGAGCAGTACTGATCTTGGGCCTTCTTTGCGTGAGGGGCCTGGATCATCTGGGAGAGGGTAGCGAACCGAATGTCGAAGGATTTCTTGAGGCGTTCGTACGTAATCTGCTCCTTGCTTGGCAGAATGACGAAAAAGAGGTCGGGGGTCGCCTTGAACTGCATGCCAACCTCTTCGTAGGCCTTGCGCAGCTCATCCGCAGTCTGGTTGGAGCGGCTCATCTGGACGTGCTTCGTAGGCGGCTTGACAGTCGCAACCCTGCCTCCGTGGCCCTTGTAGGCCTTGACGAATGTTGTAATGAAGTTGGCGAGGGAGGGTTCATCAATGCACTTGTTGATGATGACCACACCCCAAGAAGTCAAAGGACGAACGTTAGCCTTGGCGAAGACTTGACCGCGCAGATCCCACTTGCCAGAGGTTCCGGGGTTCTTGTTGCCCTTGCCGAATTCGATAACGGGGTTAACAATCATGCGAGCCTTCACAGCCTCCATCTGGTCTCTAATCTGGATGCCGTACTCCTTGAGGTACTTGTCATTCTTCCAGTCCAAAGTCGACACGCACTGCATGATGTCCTTGGTCCGCTGAGGAGGACGAGTGACCGCAAACTTGATCATCGCCGAAGTCTGATCACCGCTAAGCTTGTAGTTGTACTTCTGGAAGGCATCCAGGACCACACACTCCATGGGGAAGATGCCGTCGCGGGTTGTCTCAATGCAGGGAAACATGTCGTACTTGAGCTTGATCTGGTATCGTGATTGAAAGTAGTCGTAAATGCTGATAGACTCAGTCGTGTTCTTCGTGACGTTCTTCTTCTCAAACGTCACATTCCTGGAGTGAGCACCACCGGGGTACTTCTTGAGGTCAAAGGAAAAGCCCTTGACGGTGTACTTCTTGGAGTCGTTCATCTTGCCACGGTGACCAACACGGAAGGAAAGGCGCTTCATTCGCTCAAGAGTCTTGAAGAGGTCAGACTTGCCAATGCCGCGAGAGTTTCCAGCTGTGACTTGCACAGGCCTAAGTTCCTCTGCGATCTTATGTTCGGGCATGTTTTGATACTTCCTGTCTGAGGACTTGAGGAAGAGAACAGCGAGGTGGGCGAAAGACTGCTGATCAGAAGACCAAAAAGCAGTGTTGGCGATGTCGACATTGACACCGAGACCGAAGCCACCGGACTTGATGGACGAGTTCGTGCGGATCGATGAATAGATTCCCTTGATGGCGATAAGCCAGCGACCGTTATCAAGAAGGCCCTGCTGGTAGTTCTTGATGGGGTACATGTTGCGCTTGATCGCGCACATGGTGTTACGGGGCGACTCGCGCATGACGTGGTCGAGAAAGTTCATGCACTCGAGTACATGATCATCCCAGCCCATCTTGCCGGTCAAATAGGCTTGCAGAGCCTGAAGGCGGACAGTGGTCGTCTTGCGGATGATGACATAGACGATGTCAGGACCCTTCTCGGGGTGCGGCTTGCGGCCCTGTTCGTCGTCCATGTTGATCTGAAAGCGCATCTCGGGAAGGTCATTGCGCGTCCAGGCCAGCTTGTTGCCGTCGAAGATGAAGGGGTGCTTGCCTCCGCTTGCGCGGGACAGCTGAGCCTTACAGGTGTTGGTGTTCCACACCTTGTTTGTGAAGGAGCGCTTGGTGGTGGGGGTGCGTGATGAGATTGAGATCTGTTAGGAATGTCAGCATCAAATGCATAACAGCTACGGGTCTGAGGAATAGAAAACACTCACGTCGTACTGGAAGATATCCCAGGTGGGCAGGGCAACGACTCTGAATTGGTTGACCCTCACGTTCATGGGCTTTCCAGCCTTGCCGAGCCCGGCGCGGAGAGCGAAGGGGCTGTTCCCGAGGTCAGCTATGAACTCGTGAAGAAGAGATGTCCAAGTACTTACTGTCTAGCCCCGGACTCCACGTACGCCTCAGCGGGGAGATCGACTCTCTTGGAGATCTGGAGGCGGTGCTCGTCCTCAGGCGAGAGCACGGGTTCGTCCCGAGCAGGATCAAATCCGAGTGGCGCAGGCCAGTTTCCCGCAGGAGCGTTGCTAGGAGCTCTGCTGGAACCGCCGGCATGAGAAGGACCTCCTTGGGAGGCACCAGCCTGAGAGTGAGAGGTGGACGGCTGGCGAGACTGAGAGCTGGCGGATCGATGACTCGAGTGGCTACCGCTTCTGTCGCGAGTATCACTTGGTCCGTCCATCGAGTAGGGGACACATAAGTATCTCGACATGGTGAATGCTGGAGTTTGTGGCTGATTAGCCATGAGAAGATGAAGGATGGGGGCGAGTAAATTGAGGCTGAGGTCAAAGGAAGACGGTTGCCGAAGTGAGAAGATGCGGGTGATGAGGTGGGAGTCGTTAAAAAAATAAGAAAGAAAAAAAGAGGCAATGGGAAGTGCGAAAGCGAATGATTGGAAGTTGTGCTTTTGGTGCGTTGGCAGAGGGCGGTATGGATGTTTGCTTTCGCGAAGTATGTGCTGTTCAAGTCAAACGGTAACAAGACGTTTGGAAGCAAATTAAAGGTGGGAATTCAGGTTGAGGAACTTTGTAAGGGAGAAATTCAGGCGAGCAGCAGTCAGGTGGAACTTACTTGAGTGGTGATGGACGTTGAGAAGGAGGTATCTTGAGGAAGGTTGAGAAGGTGACTGAGATTGAGTTCGAGGTGTCTGAGGGAGCTGTCAGTAAGAAATGCAAGTCTTGAAAATCGATATCTGGTCAAGGTTCGGGCAAATTTGTAGGAGGAAAAGAAGAAGAATAGATATTTGTGATCAAGGGAAGCTGCTTGAAGGAAGATGGCTGAAGAAGGTTGTAGGAAGAGGCTGCTTGCAAGGGAAGAAGTGTGCGTGAAAAGCAGGTGAAGTGTATAAGAATCATGATATTACTTCTCACCAGTCTTGCTGCTGTGTAATGGGTATGGCGATGAGATTTGTGTCGTTGGGAAAGTTGCGTGATGAAGTTCGATAGAAGTGAAGAAAGGAAGTGTAAATTGGGGCTGAAGGCAGATAGATGGTGTGGCGTGGCGGCGGGAGCTTCCGAGTGCATGTGGGAGTTGGGGAGGAAAGAGCTGACGGCCACCTCAAGCAGAAACGGGAAGCGGCGCAATCAGACGCAGTTTGCAGCAAGGAAAACACTCACATGAAACAGGAGTCAATACGAACATACCTTGACTGATCGTTGCGAGACTGTGTGTGTCTGATTGACGATGTGAGAGCTGAAGATGATCTGCGATAAGGAGGAAAGGTTAGTCTGTGTAAGAGAAAGGAGGACAGACGTTGTGATCGAAGAGAGGATCTGAAAGTGGTAGAGAAGACCGTACGATTTGAAAGTGCTGTTGCGCTGATTGACACTGAAGGATGAAGACTCAAGTTACCGAGTGCAGTTGTATGAGGGATGAAGACAACCAGTAATCACTTGAAAACTTGGTTCAATAGTAGAAGAGAATGGAAAGCTTGTTGCAAAGTACTGTCAAGGCAGGAGGGAGTACTTCAGATATCAGGGCAGCAACTGCTCATAGATGGGTGCAGAGACACTGGTCTTGATGTTGTATGTGGTGCTGATATCCGGCGCGCAAAGTGAGGCTGTGGATACTCACCTTTTGCGTTGTGATGACGATGGCGGAACG
Organism: Plenodomus libanotidis; assembly: GCA_022609195.1. Classification (NCBI taxonomy): domain Eukaryota; kingdom Fungi; phylum Ascomycota; class Dothideomycetes; order Pleosporales; family Leptosphaeriaceae; genus Plenodomus; species Plenodomus libanotidis. The sequence continues at coordinate 99,961 of JAGKQA010000048.1, forward strand.
ATCGCAAGAGTTCAGAAAAGACAGACAGTATATGTCCTCCTGACGTGTGTGTTTGAGATGACAGATGGTTGTGTATGCCTTGGTTGAGAATCGGAAGACTGAACGGTCGTATTGTTGACGGCGCGAAGGTGGTTTGGGTAGAAAGAAAGAAGAATCGTCAGAGGCGGAGATGGAAGGCCTGGGATAGATGTACTCCACAGTTCCAGGGTCAGGCACTTAAGTATCGTGAAGGGGGCGAGCAGACGAGCAGGCAAGCAGGCATCAAGTCACTTATGAGGGTTCAGGCCGTTAAAGATTATCGTCACTCAGTGTGATTAATGAAGGGGGGAGGGCTGGGTGAAGGACCAATCTGACTAGCTAGCTGTAGATAGTGGAAGGGAGCTCTACAAGACTCAGGTGCACGGAATTTCACAGCAATGGAGTCACAACGTTAGTCTTCATAGCTGCTCACTGAAGTACCATTAGGCGGAAGGATTTTGGTACCCAAACCCAGCATATGTTGCTCCTGTCCCTCGACTTCTAAAGGCTGAGTGACATATCTTGGACTCAAGAGAAATTGATGCAACGTAGAGGCCACGGACTGTCCAAGCCTCATGCTTCACCAAGACAAATTTGAAATACTGGTGTTGAGAAGCCGCAATTATTTGGATACACAATTGGCATCTTGGAAGCCCATGCCAATGTACAGATTTAAGAGGGAGCAAAGGCACTCCATGTAGGGGTGACCATGCTAGGTAGACCATGAATAGCACAAGGCACTTTTGATTGTATATCAGGTCTTAGGAGCTTGGAAAAGGTGCCATAATGGTCAATTTGTAAATATCTAGTAGACCAGAAGATGCTTATGGGATGTTACTCGTTGTCTGATGCTGAAAGAAAAGCTGGAAAGTTCCTTATAAACGAGCTCTGTGAGCTAGACTCATCACAGCCATTCAACACAGGCTATGTTTTCTTCTTAGCAGTGTGTCTCATTGTTCCTTCTTGAGCAGGCAGCAAGAACAACTGCACCACCGTCGGACTCAATCGTTCACCTCTGCTCAATTCCCTCGATCAAGAATAACGGACATGCCAGACAGGTTTGTTAAGCCAAGAAGCCTGTTACGCGACTAGATGACAGTCTACTTCCACAAGTACGATGTCAGCATGAGGGGCGACAACACAAATCAACTCTTCAGGGTAGAGCTGACTGAGCGGACACGGACCTCAAGGCGGGGCCAGCGGCGACGATAGCAATTTTGACAACCATGGCCAGTAAGTGCCGAGTCTTCCCTGAGCTAGGCGACCATAGTGAAGATGACTTGCAGAACCTGTACGTTGTATAGACTTCCCTATAAGCAATATTACGCCCTCAGTACCTTGTCATGAAATTTACAGCTTTCACCTTCCATACAGCTCACTCGACATTCGACAAGCGGCGCCACCGACAAGCACCTCGATGACTGTAAGATCAGCCACGGCACGAGAAGGCCGCGAGAACAGGAAGAGGACAGACTCCGCAGAGCTGGGCTGCACACCTTAGACCAGAACTGAAATAGAACGGAATTGACGTGCGTCAAGCTGGTGAAGGTGTTTTTAGTAGAGATTTAGGCCCAGCAACTGTTCGATAAGCACACAGGATACCGGTCCCCACATGGAGCTGTCGCAGCTGAGCAACACAGCACCATCGCTCGATCAGGACACTCTAAAGAGTATCCTAGACGTGTCATCGCACGCAAGAATACTCATCACGGGCTGCTTTGCGTCCCGTTCCACAAGAAGGAGAGGCAAGCCACTTGGCGACACCGGCGACAAACGGACAACGAAAATGGGTGCGGCATACCATTCAGCTACGTACCAAGTGACGGGGTTCCAGTCAAGGATCTAGATGCAGAGCTTCAAGGAAATTGAGGAGGACGGGAAAGCGCATCCTCCCTCGATACCTAAGAAAACAGCGTCCTGGACCGGCGCCTGACGCCAGCCTACAAGCACGAGCCGGCTCCCTCAGCAGATCAGGAGGCCAGCATCCACTAAAATGGTAGATGGCTACTCAATACCAAGACCTTACCAATGTGACCTAGCAAAGACAAGGAGCAGAAGCTGCGTAAGGGAGCATCGATGGACTTCTAGTCCACAATGCCCAAGAGAGCTTTCTCTGGCATGTGCAAGTCTCATACCCAAGTCTGCAACTATACTAACATTTGAGCATCACTGCAGCAGTTCTGTCACCTCGTGGACACGCAACGAGACCACCGACATCCAGGCCACCAATCGCGTCTCGGTCCTTCGAGCCGGCACTTCGAGATCCTCCTACGTTTCCCAAGCTCGCAGCGGAGACACACGGCGCACTAGTACAACAGAAACATCTGCGCTTCATGCTCGTTCCAATATCTGGCACTCACCCATCCTCCATTGAGCGCATGTCTCCTTCCCAACTGGCTCTGTCGGCCCAACAAACCTGCACAAGGTCAGGACGTCGGGGACAGAAGCCTCTAGCGACTTCAAGAAATAGAACACATATCACCACGAGAAAAAGCATCTCAAAGAGATGGCTGGTGTTGCAGGAAGCATAATCTTGATAGACGCAAAGAGAAGGACAAACTCACAAGTTGGCTGCTGACGTCTTGTTGGGAGCGACACCGCCACTCAGTTGCTTGGACCGCTGGCGCGCCTCTGGTCTCCGCGCGAGTCGTCCTCCGAGAGTCAAAGCTGCGCTAGATAAATAGCCATAGGCGAGGCAGCGCGTGGTGGCCGAAAGCACTGATGCTTCTCGAGACTTCTGCTACACTCGTCCGGCGGGAGTGCGTCCGGATCGACGGCACGTCCTGACTCACCGTCGCCATAGTGCAGCTGCAGCAAGATATCTTGAGAAGATGTGCAGTGGCAGATGCGCCAGCAGACTCGTGTGCTCGGCTTCTGTGAGCACACTGCTCCCGAGCATTTTCGAGTGTTTGAGCAGGTGGCGCGGTGCAGTGCGGCCTGTGTGGTGTTGGCAAACACAATAGATTCAGCCGTCAGCTGAAGAGGCGCATGACATCTGAAATCTAGGGTGCCACGTTGACACGACCCATCCTCGTCGCCTAGGTTGCTGTATTAAGGCGCAATTCTCGGAGGTCACGCCTCTCGGCATTGAGGCCGGGACGTGTGGCTGTCGGACAAAACTTTTACGGAAACTTTGACCGCGTTTCATAACCCAAGTCCAAACTGCTTGTCAGACTGCAGACGCGTGGCCCATCTTGGCGGCTTCTCCCGCAAGGCTGTGTCAGCCTTGCGGACGAGATGTCGTTGGGGGTGGAAAGATCGTCTGGCAGGTTCCGGTGCGGCCCCGCTCCGCCAGCCTCTTCCGGTAATAGTCCACTATGCAACACCAATCATGTTAACCCGTACGGGACTCATTTTGCCGGCCGTGCACGGTTTTGTACTCTATACCTCAGTCTTTACATGTATGCAGCCATAACCGTGTTCCCCATCAAATTTTTGAAGAGACAGATCGCTCCAGAACGATCGACTTGACCGTTAACGAGCTCCTCTGGGTCTGAATGGCTTCATTGTGGCTCATTTCCTCAACTTAAGCTTGGTTGTGAACACCCAACGACGGTTGAACAACTTACCATTGCACGCACGATTTCAAAAGCGGGGTTTATTCTAGAGGTACTAGCCTTACAGCCTTCCCATCAACCTTGTTAGCCAGCTTTTGTGACTAGAGGAAAAATTGGGTTGTACAGTACTATTACGACGGGAGCATACCAGGAATCATAGGCTCTGACTCCAGCAAGAAGCTCGGCCGGCAATATGAGTCCCGTCCGAGTTGCACAAGGCTGTGAAGTCTGTGCGAGGACAAGAAAGCCCGGCTTGGCGTTGAAGGTCAAGGCCTTCGGACGCATGAGCACACGCGCTCTGGAATGTGTTTGTACAGCTCGGATCTGCGGAACTCGGTTTGTACATTTGTTGTCGTTTCGTGGTAGCGCTGCTAGCGCGCAAAGCCCCTCCGTCTGACCATGCGGGCGTGCTTTGTCTGAGAGGACGCGCGCTTAGCATATATGGGTCGCAGATGCTCGCGTGGACCTTTGGGAGATTTGATCAGCTCTTCTCGCCATATTGTTGCCCAAACCGAGACCAGTGTAAATGATCAGCGCCTAGCCTGGCCATGCTGTTGTGGCATTCATACGGACGAATGTGCGCGGTGAGTCGGCGTTCATCCTCCAAAGTCAAGAGTATGCTGTTTGGCAGTAGAGATCAGTTTCCCACTCGTCGTCGTTCAACGAAATAAAAGATGATTGGATTGATGATCGAGACGCAGCTGCCGATCAGCCTGAAGAGTACTCGTCTCGTCCAGTCGAAGGCGGTGGGGTTTCCGTTCCGGCTGAGTCACCACAAACATTTCGCCACAGTTCCACGTTCCGGAACACCATTCACTTGTATGCAGTCTTTACCACGGTGGTCTTGTCATTCGCACCAAACGATCTCGCTAATACCTATCCGCTCTCGCCAAACCGCTCCTCCAGGCTTCATTGCTGATCTCGTCCGTGACTCATGGAACGCGTTCGGCCTTACATAGTCTCACCTGCTTCTTCACGCACGGGCAGAATTCTTCGTCATCTGTCCAATTGCCGACCGAGCTGGAAGAGCTCCTCGAAGGCGCTAGGACCTCCTGCTCAGCAAGCTTGTCCTCTAGACACCTCACAAGCGCAGCCTTCTGTTTCTTGACTACTTTGTCTTCCACTTTCGCCTGTCTGCCCGAACTGAAGATGTTTGTGTAAAGCTTCTGCGCTTGTGGCTCTCTGCATGGTCTCGCCGTGCTCCGAGACTGTATATAGTCATGATAAGACTGCAGCTCGACAGCCGTCTCAGCAGCAGTACTGCAAGGCACGAAGGTAGGAGCCAAGGCGGAAGGTGGGTGGGAGCGGCGGCTGAAGGGAAGTGTGACGCTGGCGGTGCCGTGGTAGAATACAAGAGGAGAGACGCGCAACGAGTTTGAGCCGCTGCTTTTGGCTGTGTTGGCGGTGGAAGGGATGAAGACAGGAGCCAAAGCCGAGGGAGGACGAGATTCGCGACACGAAGCGGCGCTGGCGCTGCCTTGGTCACCTGGATACATGCGCTCTCCGCCCGTCACCAAATGAGGCGCGTCAGGAGGCATGTTTCGACGCGCGGCGCCAAACATGCGCCGTGGGGGTTGGGAGTGCGGAACACTGCGCTGGAGAGCGTTCTCAAAGCGTCGCTCGAAACTCTGAGAGTATGTGGGAGGTGCGGTGAGGGGCAAATATGGGCTGAAAGACGGTTGGCCAAACTGGACATGGTTGTACTGATCTGTGCCGGCGTAGTAGTAAGGTTGAACGTGGCTGAGGAGCTGAGTGTTCTGAAAGTCGGAAGAGCCGTAGCTGCCGAAGCCAGCGTAGTGGCCAGGGTTGGCTGTGAAAGGCAGCATCTTGACTGGAAGAGACACCGGCGACGTGCAAAGCCTTTGTTGGCCTTTGGTTATGCTATCTTGCATATTCGGTCTAGGTTAGACAATTACAACCTTGGGCAGCGCTTGTATCTCACCTTGAAGGCAACGTACCTCGAAACTTGTGCCTAAGAGCTCATTAGCTGTAGTCTGTGAATAATAGCCTCAGGTGGAGGAAAACGAAGAGCGAGAGTTTTGGCAGGAAGCTTGGTATACTGAATAGGAAATTAGCTTTATAGTTGGCGGCATTGTTCTGGCTTCAGAAAAGTGGGCTGGCAGGGTGAAGGCGTTGCCAGACAAAGTCATTGGTTGCCATGGAGGACAATTACCTAGCCGAGGCATTTTACACCGCAGAAGCTGGACTTGAGCTTCGGAAACCTCAACAGTACTCCAGGTACCATACCAGTGTAATCTCTCAGTTCTGAAAAGTCCATTTGGCTTTATACTGGGTCCATAATTCCTTTGCCCTTCGAACCACATGTAGCGCACATGGTTTGAACAACCCTTGTACTCTATTTTGCCCGAAACCGCTAACGTAGATCTTGATGATCTGCACGAACAGGTTGAGAACTTGTCCAGGTGGTTATTGCAGCGGGAATGATACATCATAAAATTGTGGAGTGGCCGATCAGCTCGCTGGTTAATTGCTGCACATCGTTGCCCAGATGATCTCGTTGTAACGGAGGCTGTGCAATGCGGCAAGCAGTTTTGCATGGACCCGTAGCAGCCGATGAGCCATAAGCTGTCAAGTAACGGGTTTCCACTGCACCAGATAATTCTTCCTGTGGTTTTCGGTGGGTGAAACCCCGATGGACTTAGCGAACAGGCGTTAGTCTGATGTTCTCGTGATCATAGTGAAAGGCATACAGACTGGGCTTCGAATGGTGTTGGGGGGGGGGGGTTCCTCTAACGGAAGCCCTCTGTCACGGCTACTTACACTGTCCGCATTTCGAGGACTCCGAGTGCCGCCGGTGACCATGATCGCCACATGCATGATCTCATTGTGACTTGCGAGTATTGTGGCATTAATAAGAGCCATGGCTCTCTGAGTTACGACAAATAGATAACATGCTGTTCTCGCGACAACCAGGTGTCTCTCAAATGCAGGTGCAGGACTAAGTGCAGGTGGACCAAGTGTGGGTGCAGGACCAGGTGCGGGTGTTGCGAATCTCGAAAACAAAAGCCGTCCAAAGTAGGAACATTGACCTTGGTACGGGTTTGAAAAGGAGCCTGAAGAGGATTGACAGCCATGAGCAGTGCAGGTCTTGTTGGCAAATGCTTGACGTCTGAAGTTGATGAGGTGATGTTGTTTTGGCTGACTCAGCAGAGCAAGGCCATCTGGGATCGCCGTGTTCCTCCACCACGAAGCCTTCTCTGCTTCAACCTCTTCCCGGCGCCAATTGCATTCTGGCAGCGGCGCAAATTAGGCAACGAGGCCAGAACAGGGTCTTGAGGAGATGAACCCGAAGATGGGTGTCCCAAAAAAATGGCTGTCCCAAAGCTCCCAAGGCGATTCCCAATTTCTCATCCGTGGTTTGGTTGCATAAGCTCTTCCGAGTGAGACGGACGATACTAGGATCCTTATCCCAGAACCACTCAATGCACTGCTTTTCCCATACCAGCAAGTCCACACCTGTTAAAAGAGACATGATGGGCCCGCAAGTTCTAGAACCGGAATAAGTTCGAGCAAGCTCAACAAGATCTTCTCACAAGCACTAGGTGATACGAATACGATCTATCGAACTTACAAGAAGAGCCGCTTATTTCCGACAAGCCGTGCATGAAGCCTGAATGAAGAACAGCCTGGACCCAATGCCGTTTACAGCCACACTGGCCGCGGTCCCGTCAGAGAAGCTCAGGGATTGGATGACTCTGGCTGATATGTGGTCGCACAGCAATGTTCAAACCTTTTCAGGCGACGCCTCGATCCACTCTGGTGAGCGTCCTTCAACTGCACCGATTGGTCTCGTCAATGTTGTCGCACAGCTTGTATGTGGACGGGCTGAGAGTGCAAGCAGGCGGGGTCCTGTCGTTGCCCGCTGACGGCTCAATTTTCCTGACTTTGTCTTCCAAGCTAGAGATGCCTCATATTTCCTATCATGGCAACTCTCGGACAACTGATCGGAGCCTTCCTGAAGGCGTCTCAAGAGACAACCATCACATTTGCCAATTTCAACTTAGACTTCGCTCTGGTGAAATATGACGCTCCAGAAGAGTACAATGGTCTCGGACAAGCGCTGTCGAGGCAGCGTAAAAGCGTTGCTGAAGATGGTCCAGTTCACGCGAAAATTGGGCGCCTTATTCCGCGGCATCATGCCCGACGTTCCAAACTTGATACAGGCTTATGGATTGCGAGCCAGCGAAATTGCCGGTAGTCTCGACGCGAACCCGACAAGGTCGGCCAGCCATGGCATCTTTGTCGACCATGTTGGTGTTGACGGCACAACTATTTGGGCGGCGGCAACATCAGGAAAAGACACTGTCACAATGCACCTACTTGCTTGCACGGATATGGAGTCGCGAAGAAGCGGTTCCCATCTGGAGCGAGTTGGTAGAGCAGAGGAAGCTTTACCTCGAAAGGGCAGTGACAGTGGCGGATATGAGCTTCGATATCTCGGATGCAGCCGCCTCACGAATCGAGATCAGCAGAGGCCAGCTTGACGAATGGGATGCAAGCGCAAGGCACAGTGTTCCTTGCCATGCTTCTGGCTGCAGAAGCGTTTATAACTGATTTTGATCCTCAAAGAGCGTGGCTACAAGCGGCGGATACGGCAGAAAAGCTCCCACTGACGCAGTTCAGACTCTTGGTAGACAACATGTCACTTCATGCTTCCACGCACGATGCTCTGTATGACGCCGTGGTTGAATCCTGAGCTGAAGCCCTCAAAATCCTGGATAATTTCGTGAAAGGGGAGCCCCAGAGAGTCGACAATGGAGCTGTGCTTCTCGGTCTTTCAGCCTGGCACATGTATCCTTACATCATGTTGGCTGGCACAAATCAGTACGTTCAGCAGGAAGACGATCTGGTAACTTCCGGTGGCATTATAACTATCGGTCTAAGGAATCAGAACCATGATGGACGAGGTGTATTCTGTTCACTTCCACTGGCCCCCGCAAGATACTACGGAGCACCGGTGATAGTCAAACGGCATGCCGGAGTAGGGGAGTCTCAAGCCAGCTTTGACGAGTTCGTGTTTGCTGTTCTCGGAAGCATTCTGAGCGCTTGGCAACCTTCTATTCCGGAAATCAGTCTTCACCTGCAACTAATCGACAAGCTCGCGACTGCCGTCGGCTCTACCACGTTTCAAACGCAAAGCTCAGCTTTGCCACAGCTTGCGAAACGTGACGCTGGGCGAGGAAAGTCAAAATGGCTAGAGTGTCTGCATCGTGCGGCCGCTCGATATGGTCGAAACAAAGACGTAAGGGAACAGCAGCAGATGACTCGATTGATCTCATTCGGTCAAAGACGGTGTGCGGGCTTTCTTGCCGCTCGAAAATCCCATCCTCCGCCCGTCTTCGGCCTGACAGACTTCGCCGTTCTCGTCAAAGTTTTCAAAGACAATCATTTTGGGAAAATCAGGCTCTTATCCGATTAGGCCACCAGGGAACTTGATCATCGTCTCGTGTGCCGGGCCATCGTTGCGTATTGCAAACCGAAGACAATAATGTTGCTTATACCAACCTGCCAGAAAGCAGCACAAGTCGACGTAATGTGAAGAGACAGAAATACAATCATTACAATTCGAACTCAAGAGGATCTGTAACGATTCATTGGATGTACGAAGGGGCTGACCTTGTGCTGAGTCCCGAGCTTGATCACCTGGACAGTAGGACTGTTTTGATTCCGCCAGGCCCCGGAGAAGACCGTGAAGCTTACGTCTTCCTATGCGGCGACAGGAGTACTGCTGCAATGTTCGTACCGCGAGATGTCGAGGCTGAGCACAGGATCGAGAAGAACTGCATGGCCGTCGCTCAATTAATGCTTTGTATCGAAGCGGGGGACCTCGAGAATGCTCATATCACGAGAGGGTTGAGCGAGCTGTATGACGCAGATAAATACGACGATTATGTCGGCTCACTCAATGCAGTTGCGGCAGCGCATAGGATCTATTCCACACTACCTGATGCCAAGGTAGATCTCAACATCATGTCTTCCATGATCGCCAAGGCCCAATGGTGGACCGAAGTCCAGTCCTCCCGTTGTCGAGTGCTACCGGCTATCTTCTGTTGCATCACCCTCTTCCAGACCGGCATACTTGATGTGGATGTTTCCACAATTTCGAATCAGACATTCGCTGTGTGCCATGCCAGCACCATTTTCGTTGCCAGCAATCTGCTCAACGATCCGTCGGTTGAGAGCCACGCTATCCCCGTCCGGAGAATCACAGGTAACATTGGGAAGCCTGGATTGGCTTTTCTCGTGACTCCACCAGATCCTCAGATCCGACCGGTTGCCTTTTCTGCATGGCATATGGTAGCTCACGAATCATTCAACGGCCGCGCGGAGGGGAATTTTGGTGGCACATCCTTCCGTTTCTCCTTCACTGGTTACAAGTCCCCTCTGGATCTTGGTCGCCGTAGTGCTAGAGACACTCCTGCCCTCCTTTTGGAGACTGCGATATCTATTTACGACCGTGGAGTATGGGTAGGAGATGTGGACATCCTCGCAGCTTCTAAGGTCTTCCTCAAAGAGGTAAAAGAGTGCCACCATTCTGTCGATCAGAAGAACGAGAGACGTTCACTGGAGGCTCTTGTGTCTATCGACTCATGGCTGGAGCTTCTAGATCCTCCGGTCTTCCATGGTGTGGTGCGGGTTCACGGTGATTAGGCTGCGAGACTGGCAACGGCAGCTTTGGCTGTTGGCTTGCATCCATCACGCCCTGTCATTGTGCTGCCGAAAGAACCATGCTGGAAATGTCAGCAGATCAAAGTTTTGGAGCTCGCCACACTCAAGTCCTCCGACGCGCAAGATGGAAGCGATTCCGAGGCACGCAGCGCAGTGTCAGTTTCGGAGAGTGACATTTTCCTTCTTCCCAAGGCTTTGATGCTTTAGCAGAAATATACGCTTTCGATGATCCATTTCAACTCGCGGTTCAACATGAGATACAAGACCGCTTTGTATTTTTCATATACTAGAAGGAATCGCCATCGGCGCTGACAACCCAGAGTCATTGGTCCCAATCGCCATCTTGCGGGCTTTCATATGTACCTATCACAACTACTCAGGCGTTCAAACCGGCACACAGTCGAAGAAAGTTATCTGATTGTCCCAGTCCGGCCTGCTATCATGATACCTGGGGCCCACAAGCCGCAAGACCGGAATCGTGCCATTGTCGATACATCCAGTAATCCCACTGCTTAACTAAATCAGCACTGTTTCAAAGCATACACATAGCTGACGCGCGGGCGTAATTCAGTGACGTACCTGTAAAAACGGCAAATGTACCCCGCTGGCATCTGGAGAGACGAGATGAAGCTGAACTTGGTGCTGTCGGGCGACCAGTGGGTTCTCGACACATGAGCTAACGCGCAGACATTTCTTAGTCAAATATGCGACCTACTGAACAGGAACATGATTTGAACTTACTGCAGTTGCTGTCGAAATTCGGCAGGGGATTATAGGAGCAGGGCTCCCTGAGATCGAAGTCGTTGCATAAGATCAGGGTGTTGCTCGAGGTGGGCTCAGGTGTCAGAGTGATGTTCGGAGTCGGAACACCAGCAATACTGTAATTCGCCATGGGAAGAGGCGTCAGAGTGTTGTTTTTGGCGAAGGGGATCGGTGGCAGGGTGGTGTTGAAGACTGGAATGGGCGGTAGGGTGTAGTTGTAGACCGGACCGGACACGAGGCTACCATTTGAGGATGGGGCAGGCGTCAAGGTGTCATTTGATATCGGGACAGATGTGAGAGTGCCGTTATTGAATGCAAGAGGTGTCCAAGTGTCGTTTAGGGCCGAGGTGGGCGTCAGGGTGTCATTCAGCATCGGTCCCGGTGCGATGGTGTCATTCGACACGGAGACAGATGTCAGGCTGCCATTAGTGTACAGAGGAGATATCAAGGTATCGTTCGCGATCGGCTCGGAACTCAACGTGATATTCATCGAGGTAAGAGGCGTCCGGGTGTCGTTGTAGAAAGCAAGAGGTGAGGCTACGGCAGCTGCGGCAATGAAGCCCATAACCACTGACATATACACAAACATCGTGTCCTAGCTGGGAGAGTCAATCACTAACTGCAATGATAGAGAACTTCATGTCAAGGCAGAACCCACACACGTATACTCTGCCAGGATCGCGACCGGTTGAAGTACTCATGAGCCTCAAGCCCGAGTAAAGGCCAATGTTCGAGTCTCACTTTCACATTTCCCGCAAGCGAGAGACCTGCGTCGAATCAGCCAGTCTCACAACACTCACGAGCTGCCCACGATGCATCACCAACAAGCGAGTAGACCGCCATTTCGTTGTCGTGGGAAGGGGACTTCGTGCGTCAAAACAGTGAAATCTTCGTCGTGAGGTCTAAGATTCAAAAAGTCTTAACCGAGACGTCGGGACGCAGTTTCTAGAAATTAGGCACATTATCCCGCAGGCCACGCACAGCCTAGCGACGAGCAGCTCCTATGGCATAATGTCCCGAAAGATGCTGCGCTCGAAGACCTGGTCCGCGATGACTGTTCATCAGTTGCATGACACTCGAACAACAAAGACCCTGGGAAAAGCACCAGGTTTTCAAATCCAAGCCAGCTACAGCAATTGATATTCTGCGTTGAAACCTCGCGCCCAGCGATTCTGGCCTCCTCCCACACTGCTTTGAACATCTGCGAATTTGCGAATCTCCCGAGACGTAAGCGCATGGATGTCTTGGTCTCACCTTTCGTTGACGATACAAAATGCCTCTTCGTTGCACCAAAAGCACACGTTCAAGCCACGCTTTCGTCTGTCACATTGATCATCGCCGTGAGGCGTCGCGAGACATGTCGCGGGCAGAAGATGGTGACTCGCAGGATACGGGCGTATTTTCGAAAATGCCCGCTCGCCAGATATGATCACAGCCACGAACTACATGCACATCACAGACAGGCAATGCTAAAGTCCCGTTGGCAAGCCCATCTCAAGTTTCTCGCTAGACGAATTAATTTGTCTGCGTAGCAGAAGACCAACGGCTAATCAGGCAAGCCTCTCTCTCTTGCCAGGACTTCTGAGTGAGACTCACGATCTCGCAAAGTCCTCATCCAACCATGGCCCACAGCTGCAAATCCTGCTCTTCCGGATTCGCCATGTCCCACAAGACCGCCCACGTGAGCACTACGCCATGTCGACTACCGCCACCCTCGGATGCATGTCGCATCGCGCCCTGCACTAAATCTGGGAGCACAGTGAACTTCTGAGCGAGAGCACCACAAAGCCAGATACGCAGAACCACATCCACGTGTATACCAGCATCCCAAGTCCCATTCTCGTTCAACCACCAACTTTTGTCGAAGAAATCAGAGCCTGACACCAGATGTGTATGCATCCTGTAGAAAATGCAAAGCAAACGCCGCCAGAACGCCGTGATCCATTTTGCCAAACTACCGCCCGAGTAGTGTTTTTGATGTTTGTATACAGAAAGAAAGGCGAACAAGGTGGTTGACTCAAAACGCAGTAGCAGCAGCATCAGTCATGTCGGGAGGTTGTGTCTTACGAGCACAGACGCAAGTCCGTCAAGAAGCCACCAAGGTGACATGTCCGGCAGGGGATCCTCAAGTTGTCGCTTAAAAGACTACACCAGTGGGTTCCTGTGCCCCAGCTTGACTATACTGAGCGCAACGTCTTCCATTAGTGCCACATGGAAAGAGGCCGGAAGCCTCAGTGGCGTTTTAGTAACATGCCTGCAAACAACGTCGCAAGATTAGCAATAGCCGATGTGACAGAATCCTAGTAGTACCCGCCATACGGGGGCTGCTGCTGCTGTGGCAGTGGCGGCGCCTGACCATACGGGTTCGGCACCGCGTAGCCGCCGGGAGGAGGCACACCGTACATCTGCGGGGGCGGGGGTGGCCAGGGCATACTGCCATCGGGCGTCGGCATCACAGGCGGCGGATACGCCATGGGTGGTGGCGGCGCGCTGTGGTTGTTGAATGCAGCGGGCGGCTCGTAGGACCCACTAGATTCAGGACGGAGGGACGACTGCTGGTATGTGCTGGCCGCGGGGGCAATGCGGCCGCGGCTGATGTCGAAGGGGCTTTGGCGGCCGGCGTTGTTGGGTGAATCGCGGCCTGAGTATTGCTGGTACTGGGAGCCGTTGTTGTCGGAGGAAAACTGGCGGTTGTGGGACGCTAGTTGTAGGCGGCCGTTGGTGTCGTTGTCGTTGCCGCGGCCGGTCTGGTTCGGGCCTTTCCAGTTCTTTGACTCGGGTATCTGAGTGTTGCTGATGAGACGCACGAGGTTGTTGCCGCTGAAGCGGGGTAAGTTGATGTAGGATGAGGACGACGGCAGCAGGCCGAGCAGGAACGTGATGTCGCGCGCGATCGGCGCGGCTTGCACGCGCCTCGACTGATCCAGACGGCGGCCAGCTGCACCTTTGAGCGGCGACTCGCCGCGCTGGAGCTTGCGTGGGGGGTTGAGGGAGTCCTCGTAGTCATCTTGGGGGAGAGGTCGCTTCGGCGAGTTCGTAGATGGCTGGAATTGTGGTCGCGGGCTGTTCACTTGGCGTATGGATGGCCGCGGGCTGTTGAAGATCGGTTCACGCTGCTCGATCGAGGGCATGATGGCAGTCCTAGTGCGCATCTGGGTCGGGGAGACAATGATACGAGCTGCGATGGGATCGAAGTGCTCCGACGAGAAGCGAGCCGCGAAGTGGTTCAGCTTCGGGTCTTCGGGGAAAAGCTCTGCCATGCGCTGCTCGAGTTTGACGATCTGAGAGCGGTCGCCATACTGCGACTCGTACTTGTGAAAGTATGAGAACAGAGTCCTGGCTTTGTGCGCAGAGCCTGGCTTGTTGGTCAAGCGCTTGATGCAGTTCTCAAATACAACTCGGGCGTCTGAAGATCGGTTAGGGACGTCACCAAATGAACGGAGCTGGCTCTACTTACTGGTATGATCATCCCTGGAGTGCAAGAACTTGATATACTCCACGATGAAGTACTCATCCTCAGGGAATAGCTTCGAACCTCGCTCGAAAATCTTGACCCCGGCGTTCTCCTTGTACACCTTCCATTCCATCAAGGCGATGGCCACGTAAACATCACTGGCCAACTTGCCTCGAGCCCGAGCATCAACAAAGACTTGCCGCATACCACCAAGGGGCGTGTTAGGCACACCCTTGCCTTGAACGCGGCGCATTGCTCGCGCCAAAGCAATCCAAACGTAGGAGATTGTCTTGGACAGAACATTATTACGTGCCGAATAGCCCTGCTTGATTGCGTTGATCTGCGCCTCATTCGCAGCATTCCTCTCGGTGTTGCTACGTCCATCCACATCATCCTCATCGTAAGTGTTATTCGAGCCGAATCCGCCCCTCTGGTTGATGTTGTCGACCATTGCCTTTTCTTCGTCCTTCAGACTCTTCGACAGGGTGTAGAGATTATCGAGCAGCTTCAGGTAGGGTGCCTTGACAGCGTTACCGCGTTCGGCCTTGGCCTCGTCACCTTCGCCGACAGGATAGGTGTCCTCGACACGATCAGCATGCTTGAGAGCAAGTAAGACGCTCTCGGGGTTCGCGTCGATGCCGTTGTGCAGGAATTCAGAACCCAAGTCGTTGCCGTCCTTGGCGAGAATCTCGCTCTCCCAGCACCACTCCGCTGCGTCGACCCACATGTCTGGCCAGAAACGGAGCGCCATGAGAGCTTGTCGATACACGTAAAGAATTCGGCTTCTGAGATTTTGCGGCTCGTCTGCCTTGAGCTCGAGGGGGTCAGACTTCTCCCACTCGATCCACTTAGTCCAAAGATCCACTTGCTCGGCATAATCACCATCGCCATCGAAGCCTGGGGCCGGCGGGAGACGCGGAATGTTAGTCCGCTGCAGTCTTCTTGTAATGTTGTCCAATGCCATATTGGCACTCTTCGCAGACATGTAGCTCGGGGAGTGTTGGCTCACAAGAGCCCTGCCAAGCTTCTTGTCGATTGAATTCTCAAACTGCTCGTACTCCCGCCAGAGGTTGTTCAGGTTCTTGGTCGGTACAGCGATCGCGCGTTGGTATACCCGACGCAATAAGTCCATCTTCTTCTTGCTCTCCCAGTCCTGCTCTCCGACAATACCCGGCCCCGTCTTGATGAACTGAATGTATTCCACCCAAATAGGACCCGAATCGCGATCAACACCGACGACGTCATTGCTTAGGACGAATTCGAAGGATTGGGCGACAACATCGCGGGCACGTCCAGTCGGGTCGCTGAGGTCGTTGCGTCGTCGAATGTAGTTGAGGTAGACGGTCAGGAGGCTGACGTTCGGGATGGTGGTCAAGGTCTTCTTGAACAGATCCTCGGCCTTTGAGAAGTTGTTGATGTCCATCTCCATCTCCATGTATGCGGTCCAGATATCGGCCTGCTACTGTCAGTATTTTGCTGCGAAAATCATGTGTAGAAGACTCACTGCCTGAGGAAAGACGACCAAGAAGCGCTCGTACACATCGCGAAGTGCATCAGTGTCATTGCGCCTCCGCAACTCTGCAATCAGATCCAGCCAAGCATCCATGGCGGCGCGGGGTTCCTGCTTGATGTGCTGCTCGAGGGTGTTTATCACATCGTACGGGGCAACTGCACGGTCGGCGAGAGGAGGTGATACAACTCCAGAAGGCTCGGCCGCCACTTCAATCGAAGCGATCGGCGGAACGTCCGCCTGAGACGTGGAAGGCACAGTTGACATGGCTTCTTGAGCTTGAGGAAGAGCAGGGACAGAATCGCGAAGAGGAGACTGGGGCAATGACTTGGGAGCCTGAGTAGGCTGAGCGGGCACATTAGAGACAGGCGTAGCAACGTCGTCGTCCTCTGAATCAGAATCTCCCACTAGGAAACCTCCGGCCGTCTTGCGTCTCTTGGGCGCAGGCGCAGGCGCGGTGGAGGGCTGGGGAGTTGACTTGGAGCTGGTCTGGCGACTATCCTCCTGCTGCTCGACTTCCTGCAGCAGGGACGTCAGAACGACGGAGGAGGGATCGTAGTCACCCGACGCATCGTCAGAAGGGCCAGCAGTGGGAGATGCGAGATCACCAGATGTTTGAGGAGCCAGGGAGGACACATTGTTGTCTTCTTGTGTGTTGTCACTAATTTGTATATCGCCATTCTCTTCACCCGCAGACTCGTCAACCTCTTGCGCCCAT
This sequence comes from Plenodomus libanotidis, assembly GCA_022609195.1. Classification (NCBI taxonomy): domain Eukaryota; kingdom Fungi; phylum Ascomycota; class Dothideomycetes; order Pleosporales; family Leptosphaeriaceae; genus Plenodomus; species Plenodomus libanotidis. The sequence goes on from JAGKQA010000048.1 coordinate 116,670, forward strand.
GAGGTCTCCTCAACAGCTTCGTTCGCCATGTTCGCGATGATGTCGGTCGAGTTGGACGGAACTTGGCAGTAGGGGGAGCAAGGAGGTCTGCGTGGTAGCAGTCCACACGATAGCGGTCGCACGCAGTCGCTTGTGGTCGCTTGCAATCAAGCAAGTGATGGAACCTAGATGAGGCGCGTTAGAGTGGGGAATTGGGTGTTGTCTGTGTAGCTGGCGACAGCGTGCACTTGGGGGATGTGTTATCGCGCAAACAAAGACCACAAGCCTGGACAGATGACAGGCGGCGAGTTAAAGTGATCATCCGCAGCGAATAATGAATAGAGCAGAAGCAATGAATGGAAAGCAAAACGATCTCCCGCTTGTTGCGATGTGGGCAGTGACCTTGTGATTGCAAGTTGATGGCTGAAGGAGCTGGGCGACGTCGCAGTGAGGCAGCAGGTGTTTTTGCAGTTGAGCGCTAGCGGCAGCTGGAGGCGAGCAAGGATCAAAGCATGGACTTGTGCCTGAATTCTTCACCCCCCCCCCCCCGAGCCCTTCCAAACCAACTTCTGAACATTGCCCCTTCATCATGATTCCAGAAGGGGACTTATTTACTTGTTGAACTCGAACTGCACACACTGTACTATATGATACTCGAACTTCTGCTCGATTCACAATATAGGTGCATCTAGGGTACATGAAATGACGGCGTACTGTTCTAACAGACTTTACCCAGGCTTCCCTGCTCGGCTGGTAGACTGTACCTTGTAATACCCAAGGCAGGAAGACAGACAGGGAAGGTGCAGCTGTGGGGCTCTTTACGCGTGAAGCGTGGAGTGGAACGCGCTCCTCGACTTCGACTTTCTTGACGTACCTGCGTAAACAACCTCATTCTTTCCTTTTCTCCAAAACAACCGCATCCTTCTACCTTCACATTCCGTCTGCCCTCTCGAGTCTATCTGATACGATCTATTATCACCCAATACCAAATCGAAATTCATTTCAACGTACACCCCCCCCCCAAATCAAAGGATCAGAAACGCAATTGCCCATCATGTCCGTGGTTTCGCTACTGGGAGTGAACATCCTCAACAACCCTGCCAAGTTCACCGACAACTACCAGTTCGAGATCACCTTCGAGTGTCTCGAGCAGCTGGAGAAGGGTAAGCCCCTACCGTTGCTTCGCCTTGACGCCGACGATTAGTATTCGCAACAGCGAGCTGACCATCTCGCCCCACGCGCAGATCTCGAGTGGAAGCTGACCTATGTCGGCTCTGCCACCTCCGACCAGTATGATCAGGAGCTTGACACTTTGTTGGTCGGCCCTATTCCTGTCGGCGTCAACAAGTTCATCTTCGAGGCCGATGCTCCCGACACCAAGCGCATCCCCGACGCCGAGGTTATGGGCGTTACTGTCGTCCTGTTGACCTGCTCCTACGATGGTCGCGAGTTCGTGCGCGTGGGCTACTATGTCAACAACGAGTACGAGTCCGAGGATCTGAGCGCCGACCCCCCTGCCAAGCCCATCATCGAGAAGATCCGCCGCAACATCCTATCTGAGAAGCCCCGCGTTACTCGTTTCGCCATCAAGTGGTATGTAGCATGCTCTGCTCTACGCGCCTGCCTGATGTATATATTCAGTGACAGTCCATTGACTCACACTTTCCGCACAGGGATAACGATGCCACCGCTCCCGCCGAGTTCCCCCCCGAGCAGCCTGAGGCTGACATTAACGTCGAGGAAGAGGAGTACGGTGCCGAGGAGATTGGCCTGGAGGACGACGCCGAGGAGGGTGCCACTGACATTAATGGCGAGGGTCCTTCCAACGGTGGCGATGATGCTATGGCCGGCGTTACCAACGGTGAGGGCGAGCAGGTCGCTGACGATGATGAGATGTCGGAGGATGGCTCCGTCGATCTGGAGGGCGAGAGCGAGGATGAGGAGGAGGAGATGCAGGAGGAGGGTGCCGAGGAGGGTGCCCAAGATGGCGACGATATGGATGTCGACATGGATGCTTCCGAGCCCCACGGTCAGGCCGAGGTCATGGCTCACTGATTCTGCTTGGAACCTCTCACATCCCCGGCGTTGCTTGTTTATGATATCCCATGCGTGAGGCATAGACTTTGGTTAACCGATATCCTGGTTAACTTTGTTGTATTGCATTGGAGGACACAAATGCATGCTAGATAGAGCCTGGAACGGAGTTCAAGATTCTCTTCGCAAATGTATATCTCCGTTTTCCATTCCGAGCTTGATTAGTACGCTAGAGCAAAGTTGAAATTCATGGTTACTCCTCCGTTGGAAGCAACTGATCTGAGGGTGATATGCTGATGACTCCACGCGTTTGCAATTGTGTACAGCACATAATTCCTTGACAGTCAAGCTTCAATTCTAACAATACACAGCGCTGACGCGGCGTCCCACCATCCAAAATCCCACAACGCCACAGCGCAGCAAGCCTCTGGGCCTTGTCGACGCAGGCACTAGCGCACCCACTCCTTCTTAGCTTTTTCCATTCCGCAAGAGTCCTAGACGCATCAGGCCCTCTTACTTTTGGGAAATTATGAGAATTATGGAGCTGCCCAATGACAATGCTGACTCCGACAGTCCGGAGACGAAGCGACCAGGGCCGGGAAGTTCCGTGGATCGCGATGCTTTTTTAGAACAAGGCCGAGCTTTGGTCCCTTTTGCGAAAGTGAGTTTCGACTCTTGCATCAAGCAGCCAATTTCGCTACTCTGTCTACATGCACGCGCTGTAGCAGCACGTGGTCGTTGGCTTTTGAGCGTTGGGCGGCCATGCCAGCTCTGTATGTGGAATTTCATTCTCTTTCCTCATTGTGCAGATGGGCTGATGCGGGCAGCGTAGCACCACGCGCGGCCCCTACGCCAGAATTGCTTACATGCAGCTCTGAACAACATTCCCGGCATCAGGGTCGTGAAAAATGTGATGGTGGGGGTAAGGGTAAGCCGGGGAAGGGGAGTGGGTGGGTAAGTGCAGCGTCTGAGGCGCGCTTCGAGCCGAAGTCCTCCGCCATTCCCGCTTGAATGACCGCGGGTGAGAGGCGTGCTACTGGACTAAACGTGATGGGAGTTGTGAAGGCCAGCGTCGATCCAATATGAAACTTATGTTGGGGTGTGGTTGTTTGTGAATTGCTCATTTGTTCACGTGACTTTCTGCTGTAGCTGGAGTCCCGGAGAAGAATGCGGATGACGAATTTAAGAAGTAGGACGGCTCAGGCCACTCTGCGTTGCAAATCCTTTTCCCTACTTCACTCCGACTGTTTCCAGTTGTACGAGCTGGCCACTTTGTGCGTTAGGGAGGCACAATCGCGACGTGAAGAACTTGCCGTTGCACAAATACCAACGCAGGGAAAACTATCAGAACTATGATCGCTATACAAATGGAGTGGGACGAATGCTCCACTTGGGGCGCCGCGGGATCGATTTTGGGTTGCCAGCCGAGTGAGGGAGAGGTCGGGCAGATGAACGGCGTTTTTAGCTATCTTGGCGACGTCGAGCGGGCCGTTTGGGTGAGAGCCTGGCTGTTCGAAATGCTCTTGCGTCCGTTGGCGTTTGGAAGGAGGTGGCGTGGAAGCGGGAGGAGGGTAGTCTTCTTAGTCAGGCTGACGTTTGGGAGGAGGTGACATGGAGGTGGGAGTGGGGGGCTCATCGGCCATCTTGTCGAGGCCGATTCGGTGTTTTGGTGCCAATTCAGCATCTACTTGGTCTGGCTGCTTGGGTGGAATGGGCAGAGAAGTGGGAGGAGGGGATTTGTCGGCCATCTCGTCGAGGTCGAGTGAGTAATTTGGTGCCAATTGAAAATGTTGTTAACCTGGATGATGCTTCAATGGAGGCACCACAGAGTTGTAACCAAAAGGGGTTTATCGTTGTCGTGGCTCATGTTGACGTCGAGTGGGCGGTGGAACGGTCTGCAGATGGGCAAGCGCGTCCCAGTGACATCGCTCTGACGAGTTCCGAGATGACCATTCTAACCTATGGAGCCCCGGGAGGACGATCTCGTGCCATATACTTGGTAGCATTAGGGATGCTTGATCAAGTGACTGTTCCACTGTACCAGAATCGACTCTCCGATGTCCAACCATTCCATAGTCGAGTATTCCACTATCGAACGTCCCCCGACTTGGGGTGACAATTTCACTGACGTTCGAGTGAGGAACGAGTCCCAAGTCGCCCTTCTGACCATCGTCGAGGTCATCGCCACGGGAGCTGCTTGGGGACCTTGCCCAGCCCCGACGACCTCCTCTTCGATATCCTTCTTCGCCACCGCAAGTCAAGCACTTGCCCATGGCATCAATTACATGCCCGCCGCGACTGACATCTAATCAGCCAGAACTCGGCATTTTGCCATCAGCCTCGTCGCTCCTAGAGCGTCCGTGACTTGGGGCTACTGCCAACGTCGTGTCACCTACGGCGCAATCGCCACCCTCCACAGCGTATCGACGAGCCTCCATCGTCACAACACCAACCTCACGCTCTCTCACACACACACGAGCCACTGCTCAGAGCCACCTCGAGTTGCCTTCGTCTTTCATGTGCTACCCGCAACACTCAACCACCAACGAAAATGTCACCTGAACGCATTCTGAAAGTCATCCACATCAGGTTTCCCGATGAATCCGAACATTCGCTAGATGATGGGCTGTCGTGGCCATCTCTTGAGCGCATAGAAGTCTTTTCCATTGTACCGGCACGCTTGTTCGGCGTGATGAGTCTGCTTTGCTTGAACTAGCACATATTAATGCTTGCCCAAAAGCACGTCGATGCGAGTGCGTGATAGAACGAGAATGCATTCAATAGTGGCCCAGCCTCTTTATTCGCGTACGGACACTCGTCCAAAACTCGTAGATCAAGAGCCACTGACATCGGCCACGGACTTAGCGCATACAAGCGACAAGCACGATGACCATCACTGTACAGCAAACTGGGCAGTGATCGCCACAGACATATCGACAAGATCTTCGAAACCCACTTCCCGCCCGCGAGCTTCCGACATTGTTCTCCCACATCCCCACGCTTGGACGTCGTTGCACACACCACCAAGACGGTTTGTATTCTGTACTTCGGCACCCCAAGCCCCGAGGGACATTCCGGCAAAGCTTATGTGAGGCATGAAACAACGTTTCTAGGCGTCATAGGCATTACAGTGTTCCAGACCCGTGTTGAAAAGAGCGAGTTCAAAGTCTGTTGATCGAGCTGTCCAATGGAGAGCTCCAAGGGACAGCTCGAGGGGTTGGGTAAGGAAATAAGCTCTTGGGGAGCCGAATGGTTCGTCCGTGGGAAGACGGCGGGAGCTTCTTTGTACCATAGTATCTCGGTAAGGCTGAAGCCAAATGTGCACACGACTGACCTTGTCGGAAAACATTACCGAACGCGAGCGTGGGATGATAGAGTGTGGTATGCAACTCTTTGAACGGCCTTTTTAGGTTTCATTGAGGCCATGTCGTTGTAGTCCGTCAAGTGCGGAAACATAGTCAAGGCCCCATATATGGAGAATCAATGTCCGATTCGGGCAGTTTGTTTTTGGCTGGGGCCGGATACTTCATTTCACTTACCGGTACTATGCGCTGTCGTCGCGACTCATCTTTGCGATGGTCAAGCCAGCTATTCAGAACGCGATGAGAAGTACTGTATAAGGAGGACATGGAACGGGTGTCACGTTTAATCCACTCGGAGCAGACATGAACGAAAGTAGATGTTGAAATGCGCCTGAACGGCTCCCAAAAGGCGAGGCTTAGCTGCAAGACAATGAGCGCAAACTACGCAAATTGGACTCCATACTGTAGTACACTTTCATCACCTCCTGGGCAGCGATTACAGTGGGCATGATATTGGCACGGGCAGGCCGAGTACTCGCGTTGGGCTGCGATGGCCGCTGAGAACAAGGCTGTTGTGTTTCGGGCAGCTGGAACTTGAAGTTGGGAAAGTTTATCCATGACATTTTGCTTTGCTTTGCGCCTGTTCCAGGATCGGCGCCGGGATGAACGGATGAATATGCGCTCCACTTGTACTTACTAATAGGTATGCAGTCCGCGCTTCTATTACTTTTTCTCCAGCAGAAGATCTTCAGAAGAATATGCAGCCACCTGTTCTTAGTTGCAAGCTGCATTGCGTGGGATGGTTATAGCGGCTGTAGTATAGAGGAATTAAGAGGTGCTTGAACCACAAAGACAATCAATTACGCCATGCAGCATTCGCATATCTACCGGCATGATATTTATGTGCTTACCTAATCGTTATTGACTAGGATCGGGTTGGGATTCGACTCCACCCTCAATTTGGCTGTGCGAGTATCGACGATGAAGCCTTTATTCCGTACGACACACCACGACGTACCACTACCAGCTCTTGTGCCACTACCGGACCGGCGACCACCCCCCAAGCCTTTCCCCGACCATCCTGTCCCGCCGTCCTCATCCTCGGTCCACGATCCCGCAAGCTCCTCCGGAACGGTCCATGCTACTAGGCTGGTCCCGCGGTCCCGGAAAGACCTGAGCACCGCCATCGAGAAGCGCAGGCGACGAGATCCCATCTACGCGACCATACCTAGGTCGTGCCTCTATCGGCGCACCAAGTCTGAGCACACCTACGGCTTGGACAACACGTAAGAAGCACCCGACTAAAGACCTCATGAGGCCGCGGCGCTTGCACAACTACATGCGACCGCCGTCATTGCTCGACGACCATAGCTGCACCCACTTGCACCCAACTCAACCTCAGCGTCCCTTCCACGACCACACACAACCCCCGATGCCATCACTGCCACAATGTCTGACTACTACGTCAACACCAATCCGACACCCCTCTCACCGGATCAAATGCGCAGGCTCCAAGCTGCCTCCCACCAGCAGCAACAGCAACGCCATGGCAGCAGCTCCATGGCCCCTCTGATGAACGGCCAACAGTCCCCGATCCAGACTATGATGCCGCCGATACCTCCGAATTCAAACATGATAGGCGGCGGCGACTCCCTCGACGACATCCTGTCGCAGAACACAGCTCCGCGGCGCCGAAGCGTCACGCACATACCACACCAGTATGCCCAGCCAACGCAGACAGAAGCAGATCACGAGAGGAGGATGTCCATGATGGAATTTGGATCGAGCAGTGACAGTTTGCGGGGATACCAATTTGGCAACCAGATACACACTACCGGACCACCTGCTAGCATGTCCGATGGGCTGCCGACGACATTCAACAGCCACTTGGGCAGCATGAACAGCCCTTTGAATATGCAGCATGCTGCCAATTTCAGCAATTCGATGGACAACTTTTCGCCTATATCCCCGGACGGTATGATGAACAACATGATGGACTTTTCGAGCTTGAATGTAGGGAGCATGCCGTCGAATCCAGGCGCTATGCCCCTGTACAATGGTCCGATGATGGGTGGCCAGTACGGAAACAGTATGGACCCGGTGTCACCTGAATATGCAATGGATCTGAACCAGGGGGATAAATCGATGGAGAACACCGCGGCGAACAACTCTGGTGCGATGCGCATGGATGACGACGACGACGACGACGACGAAGACATGATCTCAGCCGCACAGACGTTCGGCAGCAATGGTGCTGGGACGCCTCAACAGGGAAATCAAGGCAGTGCTGGTTCCATGCCTTCTCCATACACAATTGCACCCGGACTATCGCGCGAGGTGTCAAACGCAACCTCTTTCCAGTCACCCACGTCACCATTATCCAACAGCCTAAGCGCATCAACGCCCGCACCGTTTCCGGACACCACGGCGCTGCCTCCAGGACAAGGAGCGCCATCAACGGTCTCACCTATCACTGAATCAACAGAAACATCCATATACTCCAAGAGTGGGTTCGATATGATCAGGGCCTTGTACTATGTATCAACCAGGCCGAATCCGGAGATTCAACTCGGCGCTGTGGACTTCTCTTGCGCCTTTGTGGTTTGCGACGTCTCCATGAACGATATACCCATCATCTACGTTTCCGACAACTTCCAGAATCTCACAGGGTACAGCCGTCACGATATCATTGGACAGAACTGCCGTTTCCTTCAAGCTCCAGATGGCAAGGTTGAGGCTGGCACAAACCGAGAGTTCGTCGAGAACGATGCGGTGTACACCTTGAAAAAGAAGATTCAAGAAGGCCGGGAATGCCAACAGGGCTTAATCAACTACCGAAAGGGCGGGAAGCCCTTCCTGAATCTCCTCACCATGATCCCCATTCCTTGGGAGTCGAAAGAGATTCGGTACTACATCGGTTTCCAGATCGACCTGGTTGAATGCCCAGATGCTATCGCGAGCAGAGACTTCAAAGCTGGATCAGGGGGCTTTTCAGTCGACTACGCGCACAGCGACATTGGGCAATACATCTGGACACCGCCACCGTCAAGTCAGGCCGGCCTTGAGAGTGGACAGACCCTCGGTCCGGACGAGGTCTCGCAACTGCTACAGCAGTACAAGCCTGGAGCAGCACTGACAGACTGGCACAAGCAGTCATGGGACAAGATGCTTCTGGAAAACACAGACGACGTGGTGCATGTGCTGTCGCTCAAAGGCCTGTTCATGTACTTGTCGCCAGCGTGCAAGACGATCCTGGAGTATGACCCGGCCGAGCTGGTGGGCAACCCGATCTCCTCGATATGTCACCCATCCGACATCGTGCCCATCACTCGAGAGCTCAAAGACACCGCCGTTGAGAAATATGTCAACATTGTCTTCCGCGTGCGGAGGAAGCACAGCGGCTACACCTGGTTCGAAAGCCACGGGTCGCTCTTCGTAGAGCAAGGCAAAGGCCGAAAATGCATCATCCTCGTCGGTCGCAAACGCCCCGTCTTCGCCCTCAGCCGCCGCGACGTCGCCGAAAATGGCGGCATCGGCGACGGCGAGCTCTGGTCCAAGCTTTCGACTTCGGGCATGTACCTATTCGTCTCCTCCAACGTCCGCTCAATCCTCGACCTCCAGCCCGAGCAGCTCGTCGGCCAAAGCATCCAGGAGTACATGCGGAAAGACACAAAGGCCGATTTCGGCCTGGCCATCGAAAAGGCCCGCCGCGGCAAGATCGTCACCTGCAAGCACGAAGTGCAGAACCGCCGCGGGCAGGTCATTCAAGCCTCCACAGTGCTGTATCCGGGCGACGCCGCCGAGGGCCAGAAGCCCACGTTCCTCCTCGCGCAGACCAAAATCGCAAAGGCCTCCACGCGCATGCTGGCGCCCGCCTCAGGCAGCGGCGGCAGCAAAGCCGGCTCCATGACCGGCGCCATCGGGCCGCCCGAAGACGCCGCGCAGCCGTCCCACGGCTCGCTCGCCTCGCCCGCACACGCGCGCACGTCACACTCACTAGGCCCCACCGCCGTCGAACAAGGCACCGGGATCGTATCGGCGGCGCACGGCGGCGGGTTGGTGCTGGGGTCGCAGGACGCGGCGCTGGCGAGCGACGACAATATCTTTGAGGAACTCAAGACGACGCGGTGCAGCTCGTGGCAGTTCGAGCTGCGCCAGATGGAGAAGATGAATAGATTGCTGGCGGAGCAGCTGGGCACGCTGCTGAGCAATAAGAAGAAGCGGAAGAGGAGGAAGGGTGTGGGGAATAGTGTGAGGGATTGTGCGAATTGTCATACGCGGAATACGCCGGAGTGGAGGAGGGGCCCGAGTGGCCAGCGGGATTTGTGTAATAGTTGTGGGTTGCGGTGGGCGAAGCAGGTGAGCATGCTTTCTCTTCATCTTGGATTTCTGTGTTTCATTATGTGGACGTTGACTAATCCACCTTCCTGAATAGAACGGCAAAGTCTCTCCGCGCCCATCCTCAGGCAAAGGCGGCGACGCGCGCTCCAAGACGTCCAACTCCCCCAACCACCCCGCGACCAGCGCCTCCCCGCTCCGCCAAATCACGCTCCCCAATGACGCCGCTGCCGCTACGGAAAGCAAGAGCGTGCGGCGCTCGCCCAGCTCAGGTGGCGGCGGGGGCGGCGGGGATAGTAGCAGCGGCGGTGATGGCTCGGGCGGAGGAGGTGCAGGTGGCCTGATGCAGCAGCAGCCGCCGCCGAGCCAGCCGACGCTTGCGGGCGGGAGCGGCACGGATGGCCATGGCATGGGTATGACTAGTATCCAGGAGGAGGACGGAACGCTTTGAGGGGCCGATGTGGTGCCCAGCGGGTTCGTTTTCAACACCCGCGCTTCTTATGAACACTTGTCCACGAAACGCCAACAAGTCTCTTTCATGATGGGCCGTGGTCTTCTTCCGCACGCTTATATCCTTGCTTCGAAGCGGCCAACCGACCACGCCATTTTACTGCACGCACGCACGCAGACACCCGACGACCGGACGACAAACAACAAACATTTTTAGATATAGAATTGGTCGTTTCAGACCGCCCTTCTTTCCTGGGCGCGCACACTTGTAATCCGGTCTTTTTTGGACTTTGACTGGCGGAATAGAAAGCCGGCTGGGAAAATCCTGCGGAACGGCTGGTCGAGGCTCTGCTGTCTTTTTGAGGAGTTTCAGGGGCGGGCCTTTCGATTTTTCTGAATGATGTGTTTTGTTTGGATAATCACATACACGATGGATGAAACGCGGCCGGCGCTTGGTGCAAAGCTTTTCCATTGGGTTTGCCTTTTGGATTTTGGGTCGGGAAGCTCAGCACATATTCTGATGTCGAGTGGCCTGGCTGGCTTTTACGGCTTCTGTTTTTCTGTCTTCCATGCTCTTTTTACAGACTTTGGCATACATACCCCTTTCGGAGTGCGTGGCGTTTTGCCTCTTATGTTTCTTTCCTTCGTGGATGAACTTCCTGGGGCTGGAGACTGGAAGCCGGGAAGATGAGTAGGGAGAGGAAGAGTAGAGAACCAAGAGGCGAGAGAGTATGTTCTTACTTGGGGTGAACGAATGCCTTATGAGCATGGGCCGGTGATGGAGGAAAGGTGTATATGAACTTCTAGGTACGATTGTGTGTGCGAAACCAACGAATTCAATGAATGGCTGGCTCATTGTGCCTGAAATTGTGTTTGCTATGCTGTGACGATGTCCGATTCCCCGAGGTTTCCGTTTCCCCTTATTATCTCACAAGCCAAATCGATTAAAAAAACCCTGGATATCTGGCTCTGAGTATTGCTTCCGACATCACCTCTAAGGTTCTACCAAAACCTTATCGCTGCCAGCCCAAATCCAGAGACTAGGTAGCACAGTACTACAAAGACTCCCGGCTGCCTCATCGACAAGCCCCGCGAGACCAACACCGGTCCAGTTGCGGAGACAGAAGAGGTTGACGTGCCAGTAGCACCACTCTTGGAATTAGTACTATTGTCCCCGGAGGCAGACTCTTGTGCGCTGGCAGAGGGTATGTCCGAGGCCTGGGTGCTCGATACCGTGAGGGTTGCGACAGTAGTAAGGCTCGTACTGTCGTCGCTGACGATGGTGGGTATTATGTTGACGAGGGTCTCTCTGGCGGGAGCCACTCGTGTGGTGAAGCCTTTCGTTGTGGGAATTGCGGCGTTCTTGGTGAGGCTTGTGGATATGATGGGCACAACTGTTTCTTCGGGAACTCCCAGCAGTGTGGAAAAGCCTAGTGTGGTAGTGATCGCAGACCCATGAGTGAGGAACCGTGGACATGATGGGCACAATAGTTTCTTCAGACACTCCCAGCAACGTGGAAAAGCCCAGAGTAGTAGTGATCGCAGATCCGTCAGTGAGAACCGTGGATAGGATGGGCACAGTCGCTACCCTGACGGTTGTACGGGTCGCTTGGGGATCTAAAGTTGAAGATCCGACCGTTTCGAGGAGCATACTGCCATCACTGAAGAAACTTGACATTATAGAAACCAGATCCTCGCCGGTGCTGGTTGTAGTCAGAACACTCTGGTCGTCGTACGATTGGGTTGGATGGGATGTGGTGGTAGTCCGACCATTCCTGACGACAGTCAAGACCTGAGCCGGCCCGGACATATCTGCCGAGGACAGGGCCATTTGGGGGATTGTAGAGAAGCCAATTGTGTTAGTAATAGTGTTGCCGTTAGTGACAATCATTGATGTGATGGGTATTATCTTGACATGATTGGTTTCCTGGATTCCATACAGCTTGTGTCGGCACGCATTGGAAATTCGTAGCGGATTCCAAAGCTACTGTACACATCACAATGAAGATCATCGACACTCGGGTACGGGTGTCCAGGAAAGTGAAAATTCGCCGGTATTGCAGACACGCCGATAGCTTAATACAGGCACTGATCTGCCAGTATAGTATCCTCATCACGAAGCGACATATTCCTGCGGGCACCACGCTGGCTTCGGGAATTGCTTGTGTATGTCTGCCTGTTCCAAGCCTAACGCCTATTGCTCGAGACATCGTAGGTCAATATGAGATACCAATGTTTGCTATTATCGTGGCATACGAGAAGGAACCATAGATTTACTCTGAATCACGGTTGCGATATTTCCAGTGGCTAGCATAGTGGCCATGATAAGCATCCAATCCTCGGACCCCATTCTCTTGACGACAAGCGCTCTGGACATTATTCGCAGCCCGACGAGCATCACGGCTAAGGCAGTAATCATTGTGTTAATAGTGATGCTGATTGGACCGCGGTCCGCTGAAAGGTAGTGTGCGCCCTAAAAAAAACACGTTAGCAGCTGTACAGATTGGTATGTGCTTGGACCATTTTTATGGGACAGTCAGAGAAGGTTCCTAGTCAGTCAATCATTGCTAAAGGGTGTAGCGTAGAAGACTGCTCTTCCAGCGGTCAAACGGAATGAGTAGGGAAAGACACATCCGGGAGTTCTCATGCGTGGTTTCGGCATTTAGTCACATGGACGACTTCCAAGCATGATTGATTTTCCAGATAGTGGAGAAGCACATGAGCAGCGCTCACTGTCCGGATGGGGAGCTAGCCATGGGATATATTAGGTAGGAAAGGCTGTGCTGTTCCAATTCAAATGCGCGCAACTTTAGGGCTTCTGATGAACCAACGTGTGGGTAGCAGATTGGATTCCTGCAGATGATGTTGACTACGTCGGATCTGGGTATGAACCTTGCAACCTCATACAAATCCAGCCAATTGCTCTATTTCGACGGCTTATGTGAGGAACTTCACCGGTGTCCCAGCACAACTTTAACGAGGTAACAAGGATACAACTCTGGGTGAAATTCTTGCGCTACCACTGGCTATCTAATATTGCTCAAGCGAACACTGCAGAGTGGAAATCATGCGAAGGGGTATAAATTGTCCGGCTGGCTCTAATACGTTACTCAAGTGTCAACGGCGTAGAGCCCATGCACCCATGCTCGCGAAGTATCGCCGAGTGCGATCGCTTGACAACTGTAGTGTGGATCGGTGGGTACTGTTGGTTGAGTCTGGTGGTCGTGAAAAGTATATCTCAACTCAAGCTGACCCAGTGAGCATATTTCGCTGCCACCTGAGCTACCTGTGGTGAGTTCTGGACCGAGCCGGATCCGAGCGTCTGAAAGATCGATTACATATTTTCTAGGCAATCATTCCTGCCCTTGAAGTCGACTAGTGCTGCAAGGAACTTTTGAAGACAAGTGCTTCACCTTTACTCAGCCAGAATGCATTATCCGCCTTCTAGTGACCCATCCTGGAGCGGGCCCATCGATGATGAGGATTATCGGTTAGGCGAAAAAGCCATTTAGAAAGGTTTTTGCTCCGCCTGTGGCTATCCGGGCACTTCGTTTATCCGGTGTCCAGGACTTTACAAAGATGGATCAAAGGTATGGCTGTTGGGACTTGGGCTTCTGTGGAAGCTTGTTCGAAATCACGACCAACGCCCGGTCATTAAGGAATGAACATACGATTCTTCGGGGGACCCCTAGTCACTCAAACTACTTGGGATTATCTCTGCTCGTACATACGCGTGCGCAAAGAGCGCAATTTCAACTCGGGGACCAGGTGCTGACCCTCGGATGACAAGAATCAATTGAGAACCAGGCGGTGATGTCGGGCTGGCTGGCTCTCCCGATGTCTGACCTCCAAGATTGGGAATGATTTGGGGCGGCGATATTCGCATACGTTTGAATTTTTACTAATCCCCGAGCTGCCATCGCCACACGGACTGGCGAGTGTGAATGAGCCCGAAAGAAAGGCAAGGCAGCGGCCGAGACTCATTTGCCGACCTCTTTGGCTATTCCTTGATCTGGTTTAGTCCGCAGAGGCCCAGAACGGCACAAAATGGAGGGTAATACGTGACCACTAGTGCCAGTGTCATGACCAACGTCTCATTTGGAGCCAAACCGTGTCCGAAATACGGGAATGCGCCTCAGATTTGTCTAATCGAGCCCTCCAGTCATGCCCATGTTTTCGCCGTCCTCAACCTGATCCTCAGTCCAGAATGCCCCCTCCTTCATTTGCCGCAGCGGCGACCCCTCCGCGTTCATCCAATACTTCTCCAGCGCCTCCCTCACCATCGCCGCACTCCCAGGCTCAACCACCGCCAGCTCCTCCCAGTCCGCCACCAGCACCGCGACCCAAAACCGACGCTCTTCCCAAGAAGGATGAAAGGTAAATCTCTGTCTTCCTTTGGAGGTAATGTGGGTCAATAATTGACCCACCGGGGGTCCTCCTCCGCAAGCTTTGAAGGTGAACACGTGCAGCGTTTCGATAGTGTAAGGACCGTCCAAGGACGTCACCGCGATCTTGCCACGCAAACCGTCTGCACCGTAGCCAGGCGCCATGTCGAGCATGATGGATGAAATCGACGAGGTCTGAAGGCAGATCGTCCAGTGATTTGTAGGTTGGGCTTCCGTCCTCGTCTCCTTCGTTGAAATCATTTCGAAGTGCACATAGGTGAATGCTCTCGAGTATCACCGCCCGTGTGAGTGATTTGTCGGCTGCGAAGCCGTCAAGGTCCCAGTTATTGTCAAGTTTGTCCATTCGTGACAGTGTCCGCTATGCTGACTCAAGTGCCGTGTTTGGGCTTGTTGGTGATACTGGGTTCTCTTTGCGCCCAAGTGAAAGACGAGGGAAAGCCGTAAATTTCTGACCTAAAATATTCGTACCCATACAGATTTGTGCGACCGCCCGTTGGCCGCCCTGCACACTTTAGGGACAGCCCAATGCCCGCCCAACGCCCGACTATGCAAATTGATGAATATGCACATAAGCACGCCACGAAGAACCTTTGCCTCGCTCGAGGCCTCGCAGTCAGCCAGCGGCAGCCGGTTCACGGCCACAAGTGGTTTAAAGACCGCCAAGCATCCTGGGACACCCTACCGGCGCGTGCAGTACGTCTCTTGCTGCCCGAAGAGTCACAATCCGAAAGAGTCACAATCCGAAAGTCCAGTGCCAACAAGAGCTCGCACCCAGCACGAGTTTCTGGTACCTGATCCTACCATGTATGGTCACGTCCAGTCCCAAATCCGAGGTAGTAGCGACCTCCAAACAAATATATTCAAACCGGAGGCCCCTTAATCACCATATTCGAAGTCAGAGTCCTGTCCAGACTACGTCTTTTGGAGCATTTACTTGTAAATTTTGTCCGCCGTAGGACATTGGCTTTCTGGACATGAGGCATGACGACGTTGATGGCAGTGCGGGAGGCGGTTGCGACATGGTCGAGTGCAGCAGCGACGCCTAGCTCACTCTGCATATCAAGAAGTTGCGGCAGATGCCAGAGCACAGCTCACGCGTCAATATATCCGAAAATCGTGTCAGCAAATTATACGCAAAGGACGAGCTGGACGGTATGCAGCCTGCTGTGGATCGTGCGATTTCGCTAGTTATTCGCGCGCCAGTGATCAGGCGCGTCGTTGCCGGGGGAAGCTATGAAGACCTACTTGAATGCCATCAAGATCGCGTCGACGTTCCAGGCCGCATGCAGTCATGGCTCTCCATTGGGCTCATCTCTACAATCCGGTTAGGCTTCTAGCTTCGCGAGACGGTGCAGAAAATAAGGACGGCTACATCCCCGACCGCTGGCTCGTTGGGCTCGGGGTCATGCCACAATCTACTGGAGGGAGGACCGCTACGGGCTGCCTGTCAGTCCACATGCTCGAGTTATTGCTCGCGTTCTCAAATTCTGGTACAATCATGTATCTTTCAAGCGGGAATCACAGACAACAGCGAAAGACCATTTGGCGTATGTGACCGCGCCCCTCGCTGCCGTGCCTTTGGTTTTCACGCACCATGACCTCGCGCATCGAAAGTAATACTCGACTCTTCGAAGAATCTTTGGGTTGTCGACTGCGACGATGCCGGCTGGTATCTTGCATACTTTGAATGTGTCGGCATGCACAACTTCCACGTACCGCCAAATTGGAGTCGGGCTGACCGTTATCGATGGAACTTGTCCTCCTGGTTGGCGACGGGCTCGTATTGTAAAGAGAAGAAGGTCCTGGTTCGGGCACAGAGAAATGACACTAGTTTTGCTTTCGGTCAACGATTCAGCGTCAAGGCTGGTGAGACTCCTTCGCTCAAATCTCCGGCTGATGAGTGGTCGGTTTCAAGACGATTTCAACGTGAAAATGAGTTAAGACAAGACTACTCGTGGGCATATGTGTTTCTCCATCGTATAAGTCCCTGCTTCCTGTTCAAAGAACATCTCAAGTCTACCAATTATGAGAGTCAACACCGGGTTTTGTATCCATGGTTCAAGACTCGCGCCATGCAGAGCATTTAGCTTTAATGGCTGAGCCCCCAATTTTTTCCTATGGTCAAACTGGGATTCCATATACCGATCACACTTTTAGGTAATGCAAAGCCGATCAATTTCTCATCAGTGTATTCTTTCGGTAACCCACCTGGGCAACTGTTCAAATGTTCTCCTGGGTGACTACGAAAGGCGTAGTGTTTCCGCGGCCGGAGAAACAGACATGGTATTGACAGCAGGCCAACATTGCTGTCGGAGCTGCTTGGTGAGGGTTAAATACCTTAGTGTTGCTGGGTCTGGGCATCTAATTACCACTCGAGGGGTTCAAGCCTCAGGCGCTGCATGCAGGTGCTAAGAATAGATGCCGTATATAGATACGATCCAAGATCACATTCGCATGTCTACTGTTGATCAGCATCTAGCTCCATTTTTGACCTCCATTGCAGGGTTGTTGTGGGCTGACCATTTCTTCGGGAGAATCGCATACGAGCCACGCCTCTTCCCGGTCTCGATTCAAAGGTTCTACGTGTCTCAAGGAGCAAGACGGCCAACCTAGTCATATTGCCAGAATTTCAAGACTCTGCGTTTCTGGTTTTGCAAAATAAACCGAACAGTGCTTCTCACCGCAAATATTCGCTGGGGCCAGAGGACGTTTGAGGCTGTACTCTGCGAAGCTCCTCGAGAGTCGCCACTGTGACCTTATACGCTGGATCCAGGTTGAGATCAAATGTGGAACATATCAAAAGCCAAGATAAACACTCTCGTCGTGTATTCATCGTTTCCAGAAGCTGATTACAGAACCGTGGTGGGAAGCACGACCTGAGTATGGCCACCGGCGGAGTGGAGTGGCTGTGACATCAGGCCGTGAAGACCGGCGTGATACTGTCTTCGTCAAGGACGTGTTTTAATATGGTATTTAACCATGTGGCTCTCTGGCCGGCTATGCGGCTCGCAGTTGCTATGTACCTACCACCAGCGGACCAATTGCAGGTCGTTGACGTGGCAGGTCTGACAACGTCCAAGACGAGGCCCTTGCCAGTCAGTCTTCATAATCCTTCTCGCCAAAGCCCACGACGATCATCTCCGGGAAGCTGCCGAGATGAAATCCTTCCAGGCTTTCACTTCGCTTGCTCGGTCTGTGAGTTTTGCCTAGGTCAGAACATTACATACAGCTTGGCCATCCACGACTATTGCGGCTCGACGCATCTTACGACCTCGGCAGTCTAATGGACCCTAGTGGTCGACTCCGAGGGCATGATCTTTGCAAAGGTGAGATAAGCACCGACGTCTTACTCATGGTATGATATTGTGTGAGGGCTAATTTGCATTAATATGTAACTGTCCGTGATTGCCTCCCGAGCGACCACAAGGGATAGGGGTGGCGCTTAATTAAAGATGTGCCACTGTCATGCCGTTGAACTGCAACGTTGTGCGTTTTTCAAGCGGCGTGTGTATGTTTCTGTTGTGCTTTGACAAGCCCGAGCCAAATTGCGAGGACTCGGTGGTGTGAAACTGTCGTGCAGAGCACAGCCTCCGAAATACTACGCTCGCACAAATCTGGAATATTTTCCAAATATTGCTGTAATTAGAACATTGGTCACAGATGCTAATCGTGAAAGTTGTATCCCGCATTTGCGTAAAAATGCGTTCTATTTGGACTATAAGTCCTCGTCATGTGGCAGATGGCGAAAGTAGGTTTCCGTGAGGGCTTACTTCCTCCTCACCGGTGTCTACTCCAGTATAGCAAGTGGAATCTCCCCCTAGATGGGCCACTAGACTCAATCGAAGAGGCTAACACGTCGTCTTTCAAGACAAGCATGGGGTCGACTAAAATCTGAGAGGCGTGCATGTGCGATGATGTGATGCGCTTAGGCCCGCAACCTAGAGCGACTTGCAGAGATTTGCTATTCACGCACCAAGCGTCTTCTCAATTCCATGGACGCATCAAGCTGGAGCATGCACCGGGGGTCTCCATTGAGGGAAGTCTGCTGTCGTGGCCAGCGTCTCGCCATCTCGCTCGCTCTCAGTCGACGGTCCGAGCTCAGCTTAGCTGAAGTCGGATCGACCCGCCAGCATTCAGGCAGCCGAATTCCAGACGTGATGATTCGCTTCACAACCCACCAAAAAAGGCGGCAGCGCCGGAAACGGAGAGCCTCGAATTGAGCCTTGATCCACGCACGGGAGGTGCGTCGCAGCTACAAGGTCAACTCCTGAATCCATGACTTGACACTCTACAGAGGTTCGAGAAACTCGCACGGCCTGACATACGGCATAGCAAACTACTCTCTAGAGATGTGAGGTCACACGAAGAAAAAGAGGCTCTTCCATTCGCTTCCACCCGCCGTGGTCGCATCACAACCGGCCTGGTCTTGGCCTAGGCCAAGATGCAGGTACAGCAATTAGTCCACCAACGGCAGATCTATGACATTGCGTGATATACAAAATACCCAAGAGCAAATTTGTTCCATGCCTTGAAAAGAAACGAAACACATAGTGCATATCGTGTTGGGCAAAAATCGTGGCATCCAGGGCCGCATCGGCGCCGTCCCGGACATTCACCCGGGGCGTCGCTGCTACAGCACACCTGTGACAGTTGTGTGGTACGCTACAAGCCAGTGTTTCGAGGCTGTGCAATGTGCAAAGATAGCCTTGCGTTACTTCGTGCCATGCAGCGGCACACCAAACGGTCTAGCCGCACACATGTAAAGCACGTCAACGATAGCCCCGTGGCGTTGACTTGACTGACACCTTCCCAGACAGTCCGCTAACAGCTACAAATTTCCCTTTGGATCAACCAAAAAAAAACTGTGATTTTGCTTTCCTCCACGCACAAGCAACGATAGGATCTGCACGGCAACGGCACGGATGGAAGGGGCAACGGCAAATGAAAATTGCACTTTTCCTGTTGCCTGGAGGCGCCGTTGATTTTGAGTTCTGACAAGACTACACACCCTTGTGCGGCAGCGACGTTGCACTACTCTGGCATCCACATTGGGAGGGCAAAATTGAAAATGCTGATCCAGGGGTCAGGGGTCAGAGAAGCCATGCCCACTAGTTTTGCAAGTGGAACAAGATTCTGGTGGACCGCAAAAAGTGCAGTTGGAGCTGTCTCTGTAGCGTAGAGACCCCGTCGTGAAATCCATTAGTAGATGATGCTGTAGAAGACGAGCGAGTGTGATGACCCCGGTGTCATGAATCCCATGATGGAAAGAGTTGTCTGATTTTCACGAGCAACCTCTGCTCTCTCAATTCAGCCCTGAAGGCCCCATATATCGCTTGATAATAAAAGAGATCTTTGTGTGGTGAATTTGTACAGTATCACATCCTGAACTGCCCGTTTCTCCCTCCATCCCCAGCACACTCCCGTGACACCGTACACATGTGCAAGAGCAGCGACGCTGTAGCCCAATCTCAAGCATACCGTCCTGAGAACCACAGCTCATCCGACCGCGTCGACATGGACCTCGAAAGATTCGTCACCGGCCCACTGAAGCTCGACACAGGCGACACGACCATATTACTGTAGGCGGGACCACCGTTGTACGAGCTCTCGGGTGACATAACAGCACCACCTCGGGCGCCCACGACCGACATCCGCCTGCCGCAAAGGGTGTCACCAGGCTCAGTGTTAGGAAGAAGCGCCCCCACCCATCCAAGTGCCATTTGTTCCTCGAGTTGCTCCTCCGTGGCCGGCGGCGGGTGCAGAGCCCCCAGGTGTGTTTTCTCACCACGCTCTTCTTGATTCCACCACTGCGTCTCGAAACCATTGTCCACCGTCATCATCGCTGAGCCGAGGGCTTCTAGCTCGCGCCGTCGGGCTGGATCATCACCGCGGGATGTAGATTGTGGTGATTGGATAAAAGCTGGCTGGCTGTGCGGGAAAGTAGGACTGACATGTTGCTGAATGGCAGACCGTGACCGCCTGCGACTCAGCGGAGGTTTCGGCGACGAGTGCGATGATTCTGATCGTAGGTATGGATCCGGCTCAAGGTAGGGCTCGAAGCCCATGGGAAAGGTCCAAGTTCCTTCCCACGGCAGACCTTCCTCTCCCAGCCGATACCGCGTTGGCACCTCAGGCAGTTCCTTCCACAAGTTAGAGGATGGTGGACCTTGTGCTTCAGGGCGTTCGTTTGAGGGACCCGCAATGCATTGAGGCGGTGCACGTTGACGGACGACGTCCCAGTTGTTGTCGCTGAGAGGTGGTGGTGCTGAACTCCCTCGCTCATGTCGCTCGCCAGAAACTAACCTGGACTGCTCGACAGGCATTGGTCCTAGCCATGGTGGCTCGGGAATGGCTTCAATGTGCCGTGGCCTTCCTCGCTCAGGCTCATGGGGCTTTGGTAGCGAATTGTCTACACGAGCGTAATTCGGTGGCTGCGACGGCCTTTGATAGTCTTGTGGCTGGTTCGCATTGTATGAAGAAGGCTGTTGGTCCTGGGGTGCGCTTTGGAATTCAAATTGGGGTATTTGGTAGTTTTGTTGGAAGTGTTGCATATCGTCGATAGCGAGGTAGTTGAACGTTGGAGCCGGAACATGCCTAGGGAAATCGGGATTCCTTTCTCGTAGGGCGCGTGATTTGTACTCGAATCTCCGTTTATGTGGAGGATGTTGACCTGTCCATGATATCCCAAACTCGACTTTCACGAAAATCTGTGGCTTTTGTAGACTTTGGGCGCTTGGCCTCAGTAAAGGGTTGTCCATGCTTGACAGATCGGTCCCCCGGAGTGTGGCCGTTGAGGCAGTCGTCAAGGTATAACTCAACAAAGATCTACCAGACTAAGTGCTGGCTTGCACACGATGACCAAGCGCCGGGAGTAACTTGGTCAGACAGAGGTTAGGCAAGGGGTTGTTGGGCCCAGACGACGACCAGATGGCTTAGATCGTTTGAATTGACGGGATGGCTGCTTGGCAGGCGCGGTGATAAAGCTGCGGTACGTAAGCCCGAGATGGTGTGTAGCCACTATACTTGGGCGTGTGACTTTGGAGGATATTTGAGTCGCCGCTGGCGTCTCCGTTATAATCTGTGCTGCTGGGCAAAAGTGTCGACCAACAGGTTGTATTCTTTGTACTCCGTGACCACGCAGTATCCACACACCGCGCCAGACCCTGGCGGAGAAAGATGGGGGTGCAGGGCCGACGAAAAAGTCCGAGAAGGTCACAAAGGAACAGATGTTGACATGTCGTTACCTAGAGTGGCGCACTGACTGCTCCTTGATGAGAATTCCTGCGGGTGAGGTGAAGCAGTCGTGGCTTGCGGGTGGCGGCCGGGGGGAGTTCGAGGTCGCTACAGGGGCCGCAGGAGCATGCAAACTAGGCGGGGTGAGTATATGGCAGATCCACTACCCCACTCACGGCACATGGGATGTGACGCTGCAAACGGGCAAAAATGGTGGAAGCCTTGATGATGACGGGAACTGGCCGGCTGGTCGTCAGGTCGTGATGTGAGATCAAATAGCGCCGACTCCGGGTCTGCACGGAATCGAGCGGTCGTTATGGCAGATATCGTCACGTGGAGGAAGAGCTTGAGCTGAAAGATGGTCCACGTCCTTGTAAAGGGGACACTCGGCTTGTCAACATTCGATCTCAGGAGCCAAGATGCCAACGGGTCAAATATGCTTTCGATACGTAAGAACCCAGGAGAAACGTGGAACCGAATAGTATTTGGTGGTGCAGAGATGGGTCCCAACAAGCGAAATAGACTCGATCACGAATACGCTTCACAGAGATCGTACGATGATGTAGAAGAGCAAAGAGCCACACGTGCTCCAGTCTGAGGTCTCGGTCGCTGCAAGTGGTTGATACGGCGGCGACTTCGTTCAGGTGGACCACCAGCCTCAAAGTTCCGGCGAAAGCGAGTCTGAATGAAGATCGTATATTTCCTGTCTCGCTTGCTGTTTAGGGGCGAGTATCCGAGATGGCATGGGTAGTACAGCTCATCGGAAGGGTGGCGGCGTCATTGGCGACAGCGCTTCGTGTTTGCTCGTGGCACAAGACTTGCCGGCGGGCAACAACACAACGGGTCACACCGTGAGCGACAGGATGAAACAAATCTTCATCAAGACCATATGAGCATGGCAGTCTGGCGAGATGGGAAGCGTAGTACCGCCACGAGTAGGGCTGACGCACGCGTAGGTAACAAAGTGACTAAGTTCTTGAAGCTCTCAAGGAGGTTGCCGATCGAGGTCCTACTACAGTAGCGGCGACCGCTATCAAGGTAGGCGGGGTTTAGACATCACTACGTCCAGACCCCTGCCGAGTCAGGCCAGACCCTCTATGAGCAAGGGTCCTTCTATTTTTAGGAAGGCGACACATTTTGACGTCTGCACACAGCCTCACGGCGAACAACCTCCTGACCCACGCGCCACATTTCCTCCTTCATCTCTTTCCGCTGTCGAGGATGTCATGTCACTTCTGTCACCAGAATGAGTTCGAATATGGCCTCTTTGTCTTACGCGGCCACTTCCAAGATGGGCACGTTCCTGACCGCCTAATTCTGACCTACGAGCTTTGATCTTCTCAGCTCTTCCTCCTCACCGCTGTGATTATCACCGCCACCCGGCTACGGCAGACCAACGTTGGACGCGACCACGCTCTCTTCACATCGCCCGCAGTAAACATGGCTTGATTTCTTACCTCTCACAACGTTGGTCCTTTTGTATCATTCAGGAATACGCGTCTAAAATTGGCATATTTAACCTCAGCTTCGTGCGCAGCGTGCCACAACCAACATTGCGGTTGCGTTCCACCGTTGCAATTGGGTTGTGCAAACACTTATCATGAAGACCCCCGTGTTAGCTCGCTGGCGCGCTGGCTTGCTCGGACTGCCGAAGTTGCATGGAACTAGTCACCCGGTTGCCATTTCTGAGATGCGCCCGAGATTGGCGCCATGCTATCAGCATGTGGGCTCTTACATGATGTTCTTTGACAATCTCACGCGCTAACATTCACTCTAACGTGTTACTTCACTGACAGTCCACAGCCGAATAGCTCGGCCCAATCACACCTTCTCGCCCGCCGTCTTGCTCGGCTCCCCATCAGTCTTGTGCACCTGCCCAATATTACGTTCCTGGTCGTCCCAGAATCTCGTCTCCCTATCCCGACCCTTAATCAGATCCGCAAAGTCAAATGGATCGACAAGTGTCACCCAGAAACTCCTCGTATCCTTATAGCCCGGCCCGAGAATCTCCGTCACACCATCCCTCCCAAGATACAGCTTCGTGCTCTTGGGCAGATACTTCCGCGGGTGTCGCACATTCCACAGAAACGCATTCGCCAGCATGAGCGTCGCCTCAAACACGTAGAAGAACCACTCGTACCGCACTTCGGGTGATAGCGACATCGGATCCACGTCCGGCCCGAAATGCAGCTGCGCAACACCGAAGTACTCGACCGTGCGGTATACCGTCCGCACGGTGATGAGTGCGCTGCTCGCGTACAGAGTGCGCAACACCGCCGTCAGCTTGTCATTGCGGATGCCGGCTTTGTGGCAGCGGCGATGGAACGTGATCGCTAGTGCGAGGAAGAGTGCCACGACCACAAGCTGAACGAGGAGCGCTGCTTTGAGGAGGGCTTTCCCGGTGTTTTGCTTGGATTCAGACAGGCTCTGGTTGGCGGAGTATGCGGCGCCGTTACCATTGAGCGCTTCGACTATGGCGGAGATGAAGGCGAAAGTGGTAAGTACTCGGCCCGGGTGGATCGGTGAGAGATGTGGGACGTAGAACAGGATGCGGCCGAGAATTTGGTAGTTGGCGAGTTCGTACAGTGGCCTGGGTGGTCGTCAGTTTCTTGTTGATCTCCAGACCTTCGTCTCTCGCGTCCCAGGAATCACCCGATGCAAGATAGGGAGCCAACTCACGGTGCTGCATATACCAAACATACGCTAACAATGAGCTTGACCAGATTCCCGTTGTCGAACGCCGCAATCTCCCGCGCAATGAAGCCAGCTGTGAATAACAGCCCCGCCCAGGTCAGGACGCCTGTTGTGCGCCAGCATTTGTAGTGGCTGCGGTGCACCACCGCGTCAGTCATACGGACAGAGTTTCACTGTATCTATGTCGTCGAGTAACGAACGCATGCGCCAGGACTCACTATGTCTGCCAGATCTGCCACACAGTGGACACGCCAAAGGCTACCGCGAAGAACACCGGCGCGCCCTTGTTGGGCGCGTAGAACCAGAGACTTCCTGGGACTTTGGACAAGTGTTAGTCCGTGTATTGGTCCAGGTCGAGTCAAGTTACGGAAGGCTTGGAGGGCATACCGTATTGGCCGTTCTCGCTCATTATCTTCTTCGACGGACAAAAGTCTGCTCAAGTGTGTGTATTGTATTGAACTCGCGGGACTAGCCAAGCTACGAACTGGGCAATTTCGGTATCGTGGATGGATTTCCAGTCCAATGCTGTGGTCGAAGTCGTAGTCGTGAACCCGCACACGCCGTGTCTTATACCATCACCCGTCCGTCATGTTCCGCCAAGTACCATAATGCCTCACACCAAGCCTCACTCACCATGATTCACCCGTTTCCGAATCTTAAGGTCTCACTGTCGCATAGCCACACGGTTCCGGCCAATCACATCGCCGTGCGATTTGCGCTGGTCGCTGATCGTTTCTTTGACCTTCGGGTGGGCGGGGCCGCCACACACGTGATTGGTGTCAGCCTGCAGCTTGTCGGGTTGGGATAGCCATCGTTCAGCCTCAATACGCGAGTGAATGTTGTGGGTGTAGAGTCAACGTGGCGCATCGCTACGTGGGTAGAAGCGTGCTATCTCGATGCTATAGAATCGGTACGATTTGCGATTGCCCAACGATAGCTTCTTCGCTATGAAAGCGTTCCTGCCGATGCCATCTCCTGGCCCTAACCAGAATTCTGGCCTGACATGCGCATAGTACTCTTGTGGGTGATCCTCAAGACGTGGCTTGGGATATGTCTTGCTGACAATGCCAGACACCCTCTTCCCCATCTCTGAGATAGTTTCAATTGGGTGCATGACAATAAGGCACATCTTCTCTTGCCTAAGTTTCTGAAATGACCAACGTACAGTAGGAGGACTTCAGCAATATCACGTTGAGGAAGCAAACACGTTCCCGGGAGTCGACCAAAGACTACACCTGTCACATCGGAACGTGGAACCACGCAGACGACCTTCGAGGGGCAGGAACATCGCCGTTGGTCTCGTTGAACTCCAAGATGACAGAGAAAACGCGAGAGCAGTTCTGACACAGATTTTTCGACACACGGAAGCCTGGACCAGCAACTGCTGTCAGTAACTCCAGTTAGAGCTGGTCGCCGACTTCAAGGGCCAACAGCCCGATGATCTATAGCAAATCGTAGCTTGAACGTGTATAATTCTCGGGAAGTTGTTGTGATCACTACCTTTGGTGCCAGTGACCGCCCATATGCTTACGGTGGCTACTATACATGAAGTAGCTCACTTGCCGCTGCTTCCTCATAAAGACAGAAGCAGAAATTCTGGTATCTCAACTCAACACTGCCTAGGTAGAGCTCGAGAGCTTGACATCACCACAGCAACGCAACAGGCTCTACGCGAAAGACCCTTCTATCTCGAGGCTCTTGCTTCTTGTGACCTGCAACTGCGACTGCTCCTTTCTCCTCCAAATTCCAGGCCCACCATATCTCTCTTTCTCTTTCTAGAACTTCGAGACAGGCCAAACTTCTTTTTTTCTGTCGACATCTCGCAGCTGCAGCAAGTCACAACTTCTAGTGGATCTTCTCACAGATTCTGATTTGTTCTTTCTCGCATCTGAGGAATAGTTCAGTTCTTCCATAAGCTTGGCCTTCCGTCTGCTTCAATCCTACTCAAGCTGCGTTGCTAGCACCTCGCCTCCATCACATCTCACGGCAAATTTGGTGATTGCAGACTCTGCTCACTTAACATCAGGTCTCCATCGATTACCCACTTCCAATTGACGCAGCCAGCCCGCTCACAGCAGACACGTCCCAGCAGGTCTTCCTCAAACACCAAGTTCTGCTCTCACAGGATTCCCAACGTCAACATGTCCGACAAACGAAGCTCCGTGCACGATGGATGGGGCAACAATGCCAATGCAGGATGGAGTAAGTCTTGATTACGCATTTCTCGAGCAAGTATGATGGTTACGAACTAATCGGCTTGTCTCCAGGCAACGAGGATCAGCAGCCAACCCATGAGGACACTGAACCCTTCACCGTCATCGAAAAGCCCTACAGCGTGGGCATGGACAGCAACGGCGCTCTGAAGCTGTACCGCCTTGACTGCTGTAAGCCTACATGCCTCAAGCCTTGCCGTTTGTGCAAACGCTGGTCTGACCTCCCCAGCTCCGTCCACGAGCTCAAGCACATCGCCCACCTTGAGTATGAACACGGCATCATCCTGCGCATCGATCTAGATGATGGCGACGACGTCATCCGAGTTGACATCCAGAACAAGAACATGAAGGAGATTATTTCCAGTGTCCTCGCGGGCTATCTTGACTTCACCCCACCTTGATGGAGGAGGATGGTCCATGGGTCTTCAGCCAACCGTTCCAGATGTTCGCTCACCATTGGATGCGGCTCGAGAAGTACGGTGAGAAGCTCAGTCCTGCGTGTGGCAACACTTCGCAGGCTCTAGAGAAGTTTGGTCAGAGCTCCACCAATCCAGCCTCTTAGCAAGCGTGGAAGGCCCTCATGAAGACCATGGAGCCAATTGTCAAGCCGTATCTCGACGCAGTCAAGAAGATCAAAGACACTGGTCTGGTGTCATGGGACGATTTGTCGCTCCTTTTCCCGCCTGGTGAGATGGTCCTCGTGACTCAGCGGACAGAGCAGCTCGTTGGTCGGATCAAGACATTGAAGAGAATCCAAGTCGACGAAGCAGGATGGGATACACCCCCTAAAATGACTTGGGGTCTGACCTACGAGTTCATCGACTGTACCGGTATCGAGCTACGTGGATTTCACCCTGTTTCCGCCTACATTGACGGATACGATGGTCACCGCCAGGTTGACGAGATGATTGGCGTGCCTCTCAATCTCTTGGCTGATGCGGAGACGCTAAAGCGACGTTTGGTTGAGCGTGGTGGCCTCGGGGAGTCGCTCATGGGCATTCGCTTCAAGCATTTCAGCGGAAAGAAGAATGTGGTTGGCACAAAGACCGCTGTCCAGGTAAGTATCTTCGAACCTTTGTCCTCGGACATCAACAGCCTCGCGTGAAAGATATTATCAAGTACTAAAACTTCGCGAGTCCTTGGGATGCTAATTTTAGTCTCTTCCATATTCCACCGGCAGAATTGTGATCGATACCGAGGGCTATCATACAGAGAATGGCATATTCCAGTCCATCCTGATACCTCTGGATAAGTTAAAAGACGGCCTCAAGAAGAGCAGCGTCAATGGCTGTACTGCCGCGCCAGCCCTTCATCTCACCGACGAGCAGGGTCTCATGACATCCGCATACGTCAATGGCTTCAACCTGAGGAGTAAGGAGTGGTGCCGGTTCCCAGTATCCGGCATCACCGACATCGTCTTCAACCCGCTCGCCTTCGACGCCCTCGTCCTCTCCGCCAGTGAGAAGAAGCTCGCCTGGGCGTTCTTCGAGAGCAAGAAGAATCTCGGTGGCGCTGGCAACAACGAGGATGAGTTCGACGACTTCGTCGCCGACAAAGGCCACGGTCTGACAATGCTGCTGTGCGGACCGCCTGGAGTCGGCAAGACTTACACGGCTGACGCGATCGCCGAGAGAGCCGAGTCGCCGCTGAACATGCTGAACTCGGGCGAGCTGGTCACTGAGCCGAGCAACGTGGACGCAGCGCTGAAAAAGGCGCTGGGTATGTGTCGCCGCTGGCGGGCCATGTTGCTGCTGGACGAGGCGGATGTTTTCCTGGGCAAGAGGTTCGGTGGCCAGGAGGCTAGTGTTCCGAGAAACAAGTTGGTGTCGAGTAAGCTCACGTTCCTCCTCTATGGCTGTCTCCTTCCAGACCCAATTCCCTTTCTTCCTCTCCATTCTCGTAGAAGCGCAAGAGAGAATAAGAGCTAACACAGTCCACCCTCAACAGTCTTCCTACGCCGCCTCTAGTACTTCCAAGGCACCATGTTCCTCACCACCAACCGCATCCAGAACATCAACGACACCTTCTCCTCACGCATCGACCTCATCCTGTCATACTCAGACCTCGACGCCGCCGCCCGTCTGCAGGTCTGGACCAACTTCGTCACCAAGTCCGGCGGTGGCACCAAGTTCAAATTCGGTCCCAACGCGCTGCGCAAGCTCGCGGACAAGTACCCTCTCAAGGGCCGCGAGATCAAGAACCTGGTCAAGAGCGCCCTGCTGGTAGCGGGCCAGGTCGGCAACAGCGACCTGGAGCTGAAAGATAGACCATGGACTTTCGAGGATGACTCAAGACTGATCAATAATCATTGCCTTCAGTCGTTCTCCGATGGCTGGCAGGATGACGCACGGGGATCTGGGGAACTTTGCTGTCAGTCCTTGAACCGAACGCCCAAGGAGGTGATCGATCGCTTGGATCGTCTCCGCGACAACCAGTGGAAAGCCCTCGGGTCTGGGGGGAACGACGAGCAGCCGGCAAGCGATACGGAACAGTCCGCATCCGATACTTCATTCAAGGCCAAGAACGACAAGTTGTGGTCTTACCTCGACAATTGTTATCTGTTCAAACTGCACGATGCACCATACTCCTACCCTGACCTGGAGCTCCACGTCTTGCCGCAAACTCGTGAACAGAAAAAACAGCGCGTGGAACTCCTCAAGGCTAACGACTGGATCCCTATTGCCGAGGGTTTTCCCATCCATTATTTCTGTGCGCCCAGTGCTCCAGGCAAGGCCAAGGTCGACTTTGAGATGCTCAACACCCTAGCTGGCATGCGCATCCGGGCTCACAAGCTCATGGACGAGGACTGAGTGGCTACTCATCATTCCACATCTTCGACAACGTCTCATCTGGCAATTTTCCAGGCCATCTGATTTCACACTGGTTTGGAAGTTATCTCGGCTTTATTTCCCGGCCAAGGAGGGGCCTGACATGGGGGTTTTCACGGTGATAAGAAAGCTGCCGGGGCAGAGTTTCACAACCAAGAAGGGATTGCAGCCTACGTGTAGTCACAATAAGCCCATGCACAGATAGTTAGGAGGGATGTAACTAGCATCCACCTAATTACATCGCTGATTTTCCTACGGACTAGAATCGTTTCCTTCTTTGACGAACGTGACGAATTTTGTGTGCTGTGAAATGAATTCAGCCCACGTGGAGAAGTATAATATCAATATACACACAAGGACGATATGCTACGATATTTCCTCCTGCGCGCGACCTCCTTCTTGGTGTTTCCAGGACCCATCCATTCCATACCACGTGAAATCGGAGTGACCCGCGAAATAATACTTCGACTCAGCATAAATTATCATACAACGGTAGCGCCGCATCGTTTGCTCCGAACTAGGGTGGGTAAGGGTTGGAGATTGTCGAGAGGATCAGCTTTGTCCACCAGCACAGCAGTGAGGTGCGGATTCAACGTATGGAAAGCCCGACGAACATGAAGCGCAGCAAATCTAATAGTACATCTCTCGTAAATGAGCTCGCTGAGTTCTGTCAATGGCGTATTATTACAATGTCATAGTATATAATACACATCAGTCTCCGCCAGCTATTTCCACTCAGATGTCTCAGCATAATCTGCACATTCAAAGGCTCGCTCTCAAATGCAAAATGCCGATGGACATTGCGATATGTGTACACCTCAGTAAACGCCATTCATGCTTCCAGGTCCACTCAGCGTCAGACTGTTCGTTATCCATTCCCGGCAAGCCACCACCAAGCCGTACTGTACTATAAATCCTACACGGTCCAGAAGGACCCCAGATCTCCCGCATAGCCCATTCCATCCGCGTCAAGTCTCACAGACACCGAGTGCGGGATCCCGCCTCGGCCACCGGACTCGTCAGCTCCGCCACCAAAGAAAAAACTGCTCTTGACAGAGGCTCTCTTCGTAGCGTCACACGTAGCCACCCCAACATCGCGCGAGATCCCATATGAAGAACTGCAGCACTTGTCGCCGCCGCGCAGACGTCGCCACTAATCAACGCCCCAGCTGCGACTCCAGTGCCCATCCTCATCCTCATCCGGCTCGCCCGCCCACGGATCCCGATACTCCGCCTGCTTCTCCGTCGACGGCAGCGTCTGCTCCGCCGAAATCGGAAACCCATAATCATCCACCGCCGTCTCCTCCCACTCATCCGCGTAATCCCAACGCACATCAACCAGCTCCCCGCCCTCGCCAAGCCCAAACACGAACCCGCGCCACTCGCCCGCCGAGATGCGCTCCGCGACCCTGAGCATCAGCGAGATGAGGTGCGCAGGCGGCGAGATGAGGATCTCGCAGGTTTTGTTGAAGATGGACGACGGAATGCGGCGGATGGCGCGCGCGACGTTGCGCTGCGGGGAGGAGGGGGACGTGTTGAGGAGGGTTGCGGCGGGCGGGAGAGGGGAGAGGCCGCGTGGGGAGCGGTGGGAGATTTCTACGGAGGTTGTGGAGGCGCGGTGGGTGGTGCGGCGCGGCGGCGGGTTGGAGGTGTGGGAGGCGGCGGAGGAGTAGGAGTTTGAGAGGGAGTCGGTTTCTGCGGTGGCTGGTGGTTCGTCTTTTAGTGGTGCCGTTGCGGCGGCAGTGAGAGGCTTGGCGGAGTTCTCTGTCGAGGGTTTGGGGAAGCCTGGGCTTCTGTCATCCTCGTGGATCTCGGTGAAGGGTGTGTCGGGAGTGTGGCATCCACTGCCTATCACTGCGCCAGATGAGTTGCGCTCCCATCCTGATACCGTTGGCGTCGTCGTGAAGCCAGAAGTCTGGCCCTTGTTGATTGCCAGGGGAATGTTCTGGTGAGGGTACGGGTACGTCTTCGAGGGAGAGAACAGAGGCGAAGGCGCAGGCGGGGACAACGGTTCGTGCCATGACTCCAAAGAGTGAAACGAGTCCAGAGACTCGGCAGTGGACTCGGCAGGCGAGCTGGGCTCCACAGTCTCCTCGGGCTCTGGCGTCGGTTCTTTTACACTGCCGACTCTCGAAATGGATGGTGTGCGCAGTCGTAGAGCCGGTGCTGTTGCAGCGCGCCGAGATGCGAATGCAGCTAGTCTTGTCCGCCTCACGCGCAGCTGTCCTGAGCCTTCCAGGGCCCCTCCAATAGCCTCAAGCTCGCCAGATGTGTCTCGTGCCGTGTCTTTGATGCATTGTGGTGAGATGCACAGGCCATCGAGTTCGGGAGAAGGACTCCGTTCTGGGCTTGTTTGGACAGATTCTACGACAAGCTCTTCCGCTCGTCTGGGTACGGATCCAATGGTAGTTGCAGATTGCGTTTTGGACACGATGGGTCTCTGTGCGGGGGCTTCTCGAGCTGCCTCGGGCGTTGTCCTCTTAGTCTTAGTCACCCAGATCGGCTCGCGCTCTCTGACTGGACCCTCCGCTGGGTTAAGTTCCAACGTTGACGGTGCTGAGATAGGCTCTGCTGGCTTCTGCGGTGTTTCGAGCATCGAGCTAGCCAGCGTGCTTGGCTCTTCTGTGATCTGGGTGATGCTCCAAGGGATGGCAGTAGGCGGTGATAACGACTCGGGCTCCTCAAGAAGCGGTCCGCACATATTCAACGACACATCCCGCTCCCGTCTTGAAGGCGTGACGGTCTTCTCCGCCTCCTCTTTGACTTGCTCGACCTTCGGTGACGCAGCTGGCGTCAAGCCCAATTTAGAAGTGTCCGCCCCAAAGTCCGAAAACCGTCGTACTCCTGGGTTGTAGAATCGCGTGCGTGACGCAAACTCGGGCGGCGGCGTGACCGGTGCTCCTGGTGGCCAATTCATGGAGACTGTTCGCGCGGGAGGCGTCCACGTGCGCTTCTTGATAGGTGTCTTTGGTGTAATGGGTAGCTCGACCGTGAAGGCTCGTTCGAAGGGGCACGGCGTCTTCTCAAATTGTAGGATCTTGTCCAACACCTCGCGCAGCATGTGCGCCGTCCGGATTTCCTCGTCGTTGCCTACGGGGATCTCTATCCTCCAGTAATTTGGGCGTCGAATCTGCAGCACGAACTTGCTTGACTGCTCGTCGAGGCACCACGCTTGACTCTTTGGTAATATCGGCTGTAGGGCAGTTCCGGATCGCAGGAAGGCGACGGAGCCTGGGGCGCGGTAGATCTGGAACGCGCCTGAGACAGCAATGTCAGCAACAGTGCTCGTACTGCCAACACATTCCGTGAGCACATACCAAAGGCTATCGACCTCTCGAATTGGGAGGATGAAGGCAGAGTTCCTGGCTTTTCCTCTTGGCCAGGCCCAGGCCTATCAAATGCCGACTTGCCTGCGGAAAAGGCTATGATTCTGACAGAAGGGTGATTGTAGAGGGTCTCGACTGAACCATCGGCTGCTGATTCCTGTGCTGTTTGAGGGGCTTCTGAGTGGAAAGAGGTCGGAACTGTATTGTGTCGTCGTGGTTGGGAGAAAGAGGGCATCGAAGCCCTCTGCTTGAGCGGGCGCAGCTGGTCCATATTGTAAAAAGTTGTAGCGAGGGAAGTGTTGAGTATCGGAGCACAGATCAAGCCATATGCCAAGTCATATCGAAGTCGTTCGAGAATGCGCGGCAGTCAGCAAAGCAAATTGAACCGTCTCGTGCAGTGACTGAAAGATTGGCGCTCAATTGACGAAGCAGCGTGGAGTGTGGATCGGAAGTTGGAGCGGTCTTGGAAAATAATCAGTTCATCAAGGTCGTCCTGAGACACGAATCAGATGAGTTCTGGATCGACCCGGCGCGTAGGCGTGTCAAAGCCGCTTTAAGCCTTGGGCGAGTCGAAGCTGTGCCGCAGACTTGTACGATCGATTGGCGAGATGGCCAGTCCAACTGTTACCGCTGGAGCAGAGTCGAAAGGACGTCGGCAATGGCTGACACTTGGGAATGATGACTTCTTGCGCGTCTTGGTCTGGAGGAAAGAGGTTGAAAGCTTTACCCTGCGCGGAGCAAGGGTTGTAATTGCGACCTTCCCAGGCTTCCCCACCTGAATTCAGATCGCCGGCCCTCATCGAGGCCTGCATGATGCGCGCTTGAGAACATTGTGAGAATTTCAAGAAGGTTGCGTGGATTTGAGCTTGAATGTATGCGTAAACGACCACAAATACTGTGAAATGCGTACCCTCAAAGTAGTTCAGTTCATGCGCTTGAGTCCTTGCACCTCGGCGCAATAATAGCAGTCAATATTGGCATTCTAGGTTGTCGCCATGCACTTTCCCAGAGCGGCAAGGACATGCCAGATACGGGAGCGCAACGCGCCAAAAAGCCGTTCAAAGCTCCGGCGTGGCCCGTGCTGATGCTCACGCTGTACTGTGGAAGTAGTACGGGGTGACATCATCTTTTGACAGCCCTGAATTGTGGATGCGTGAGCCACGTCTGTCACGTCTCGCCAGCTCACACGAGCTGTCAATTCACACGAGACGGGCTTCAGATCCGAGCACGCAACATATTCAAGAGCCCTTGATCGTCTTATTCGGCCCACAGCGCACGTTCCCAGAAAGACCAGCATAATGGAGGCTCGCGAGAGACGGCCGCAATCCAAGCTGGAGCAGAACCTGCCAGTCGAAATCGACAAGGAGAAGATGAAGAAGGCCTTCAGCTTCTCCCATTTCGACATCAATGCCATTCTGCGTGGCGCAGAGTTGACTCTTGTTGGAGGTGCGTGGGACATCCTCTCCATCACCGTTGGGAGCTTGGCACTGACGAGGCGTATCCAGCAAATCGAGCTCTTCAGAATCCGCGATTGTTCACGAGTGACCATTACAAACAAGCTCTCTATGCTGTCGCAGCAGGCATCGTCATCCGTCTGCTCATCTATGTTCCAGTGAGTGTCTGGCTGTCCTGGGAGCGACAGGCACGGGGTGGCTGTCTGTGCGCGTGCTCATGTCTCTTCTAGATCGTCGGATTCAGGGTATCATTATGGTTCACGTCCTTCGTGGTCAACCTCGATGCTGTAACCTGGGATGAGAAGATTGTCGAAGGATTGAACTTCATGGCCGACCATGTGCTTCAAGTTCCACTGTTCCTTATGACCTTGATGCGCTATATCACGCCGACTCTGGACAACTTGTAAGACCGAACATACTCTCTGGCTGCTTTGAAACAAGCATTGACTTCCCACAGATTTATGGAGTCGCTGAGATGGGTCGACACGACATACGTTCAGAAGCACAAGCACGACGACCCGAAGGATCTCAGAAACATGTACTACCCAAACCTCCGTCAGTACTCGACCCGCGATGGCAGCACCAACACCACCAGCACCGCCGAAGCAGTCTCCATGTTCGTCATGCGATCGGCACGCAAGGCAGGTATCTCACTAGCCATCTACGCGCTGTCATACCTGCCCATTGTCGGCCGCCTCGTCTTGCCCGCAGCAAGTTTCTACACGACCAACCAAGCTGTCGGTCTCGGCCCGGCGTCCGTCATCTTCGGCACCGGCATCTTCCTCCCTAAACGCTACATCATCATCTTCCTTCAGGCCTACTTCTCATCTCGAAGACTCATGCGTGAGCTCCTCGAGCCATATTTCGCCCGTGTCAGATTTACCAGCGAGCAGAAGCGCAACTGGTTCCGCAGCCGCGAGGGTCTGCTGTTCGGTTTCGGCATCGGATTCTACATCCTGCTCCGAGTACCGCTGTTGGGTGTGTTGATATACGGCGTTGCTGAGGCATCCACGGCGTATCTCATCACGAAGGTGACGGATCCTCCGCCATCTCCTTCAGAAGCTGAGGGCTACGCTGCTAGCCAACAGGAATGGAAGAACAAGCAGAAGTTCCTCAGCTTGTCGCTTGGAAACCTCGACAAAATTCACGAGAAGCCCCCAGCGTACTCGGAGACGGATCCTCATCCCGGCGCTGGCCCGATTGTGTCCTAGCTGGGCGCGCAGGTTCTCTAAGACGAGACATTTTGATCAAGTACGGTCTTTTACAGTAGAAGTCCTAAGCAAGACAATGCGCCCAAAAAGCCTGCTGCACTGCAATACAGAGCTTCAAAGTCATCGCAAGCCAAATCGGAAACCACTCGATATACCAAGGCGCCAGCCTTCTCCAATATCAAACATCGGCCCTAGGCGGGCCGGGCGGGTCTTATCTGCGGAGAGGTGGAGACGGTGCCTGTCCCGGCCGTATGGATCGCGGCGAAGCTCGGGATTGGGCTACTGACTCTACGATAAGAACTCCCAGCTTTTGAAGGACGAGCATACTAAGGTTCCTGATAAATAAAGCCGCGGAGAATACGTATTACGTTCATGAGGTGAGAGGTATCCGGAGCAGTAGTGCCGTTACTGATATGCGGGGTAGCTGCCGGAATGTAATGATGTGTGACGGAGGCCACAGGCAAATATAACCTAACGGGTCCCCCCTCCTCCTACTCCTCGTCACTGAGCAAGGCCCTTTTGAGCATCGATCATCTTCCTCATACTTGATAGATTTTTCTTCTTCGTAAAACTGTGACATATACCTGTCAACATGGCGCCTGGCCCTATTCGTACTGTGTGCAAGGTCGACTTTGACAAGCCGGCCAAAGACCAACCGTATCTTCATGTAAGTTGTGCACATGGGAAGCTCAAAATGAGTTCGCATACTTGAGTACGATATGGAAATATCGACTAACTCACATATAGAACAGATGGCACCCGGACAGTACGTGACACCGTGAAACCATCCACGCCCACGCACACACTAAACAAACACATAGTTCCCGCCGCCGCCAAAATCAAGGATGGCGAGACCGTAAAGATTGAATGTCTTGACTGGTATGTATACAGAAAACTCTCTGTCCTGAACTTGTTTGTTACAAGGTATCTGACGCAATTCACCAGGACTGGCGGCCAAATTGGCAACAACGACTCCGCCGACGACATCAAGAATGTCGACCTCACTCAAGTCCACTACCTCTCCGGACCATTCGAGATTGAGAACGCTCAGCCAGGCGACGTGCTCCTCGTGGAAATCATGGACGTTCAGCCCTTTGACCACCAGCCATGGGGGTTCACGGGCGTCTTTCCCCGGGAGAACGGCGGTGGCTTTCTGGACGAGATCTACCCTTCTGCGTGCGCTTTCCCCCCTCACCCTTCCTCACCATCCTCCATTTCCAACACTGTGATCTTGTATTGACGCAAACACACAGCGCCAAAGCAATCTGGGATTTCGAAGGCATATCCTGCACCTCCCGCCATCTGCCCGGCGTGAAATTCGCCGGCCTAATCCACCCCGGCATCCTCGGCTGCGCGCCCTCTGCGGAGGTCCTCGCCGAGTGGAACCGCCGCGAGGGCGAGCTGATCTCGGCCTCCAAGCTCGCAGACCGCAACGTCGCGCTGCCGCCGCTCGTGCAGAGCGCGCACACCGGTGCCGCGGCGAGCGAGGAGCTCAAGGCGAAGATTGCGCGCGAGGGCGCGCGGACGGTGCCGGGCAGGCCGGAGCATGGCGGGAATTGCGATATCAAGAATTTGTCAAGGGGCAGTAAGGTTTATTTGCCGGTGTTGGTGGAGGGTGCTGGGTTTAGTGTGGGGGATTTGCATTTTAGTCAGGGGGATGGCGAGATTTCGGTGAGTTTTTGTGCTGGTCTTGAGTGATAGAAAGCATGATGAGAGCTTGCTACGCTCTGCCCATGTCCTTCGACTCTACATTCGCTGCTAGATTTGTATACTGACAAAGCTCTTAGTTCTGCGGCGCCATCGAGATGGCCGGCATAATTACCATTAACTTCAGCGTCCTCAAGAACGGCGTTGCCAACCTCGGCCTCAAATCGCCCATGTACATCCCCGGCCCCGTCGAGCCGTCCTTCGGCCCCGGCCGCCACCTCTACTTCGAGGGCTTCAGCGTTGACGAGCACGGCAAGCAGCACTACCTCGACGTGGCCGTCGCGTACCGCCAGACCGTGCTGCGCGTCATCGAGTACCTGCGGCGCTTCGGGTACAGCGACTACCAGGTGTACCTGCTGCTGTCGTGCGCGCCGATCCAGGGGCATGTCGCGGGGATTGTGGATATTCCGAACGCGTGCACGACGATTGGGCTGCCGGTGGATATCTTTGACTTTGATATCATGCCGGGGAAGGATGGGGGAAAGGTCGAGAAGAGGGATTTGGGGCGGTGTGCGTTTGAGACGGGCGTGGAGGAGGGAAAGGTTACGAAGGGTGGGGAAAATAGTGAGCATAGCTATGGTGGAGGGTTGACTTACAAGTAAATTGTGAAGGAGCGAAGCGAGAGCTCAGATTTTTGGACTGGAAGTCCGGGTGTGCTCAGGAAGTTAGGTCGATACAAGCCACGACAGGCCTGCCTGTACAAGTCCTGCGGCTACATGAAGCACGAAATCATAAACTTGCCAATGAAGCAATTCGGGGTATGATGTAGCCGTCTAATACGTAGTATTTAAAGTCCAGCCACGATTGAATGAAATGCCGCTGTATTGAATGCAACGGCTTACGCGTTCAAATCGGTTCCGGGGGTGATTTTTTGCGAACGATGCTTTTGACTCCAGATCGTATTTTCTCCTGTGTCATGACGATCATGAACTATTCAGGGTGGAGGGGAGGGGATCCATTGGTATTTGCAGAAGATGGTGCTCATGATAGTGCTAGAGGAGAACGGCTCCAAATGTTCCCAAGCAGCCATGTTGATGGAAGACCTCCCCAACTCCTCCTTTGGCAGCGGCGGATTCTCTTTGTCTACAAACGATCATCATACAGTCCCTAAATCACGAGATACATCTTCTAGCAGGGTATTTGTGACCATGATACGCGACGAGGGCTTGTTGGTGTGTCGTCTCTTATTTTGAGTGCTTTGCTTCTACAACCCCAACTGCGAAACCTCGACACGGAGCAGAACTATGAGCGCGAACCAAATACTGCGATATTCCCAACTTCATGATCTGGCTTTCGTTTTCCCAACTTTCCTCGAATTTTTCATAACTTCAAAGCTTTTCTGACAGTGCATCGTACAAGAGAATAATACGTAAGCCAACCTCCATAACAGGTTCTAATTCCGACGCCCATTTATTCCCATCTTCTATGTTGAACTTCTGTCAAGTTCGCAATTTCAGCGTTGTAACTATTCTATGGTCTTATACTTATGTTCTCAGTCTACAAAAAGCTTTGGAAGTTGCACAGTTTGTTCCGCAGGGGAAGCGAGAATGAATGAGCTCGTACAAGACTTGGTTCTCACGAGTTATGTGGAATTTGACAAGTCGACACTGGCTTTTGAATAGCACCACAAGTGACTTCTTGATATACTCGTAAGAAGAGAGTCGTTCAACATTG
Source organism: Plenodomus libanotidis (assembly GCA_022609195.1). NCBI lineage: Eukaryota > Fungi > Ascomycota > Dothideomycetes > Pleosporales > Leptosphaeriaceae > Plenodomus > Plenodomus libanotidis. The sequence continues at coordinate 155,519 of JAGKQA010000048.1, forward strand.
ATTGCCAAGGTGACTATGGCGCATTCTATACCTATGATATGTATCTAGCTCAACCTAACCCGTCACCACCGACGCAAATTCCAGGATTTCCGCTGGCCGTATCTGTGCTTGCCATGCTTGCTCCTTGCCCCAAACGAAGTCCTTCCAACTGCTTGCTTGCATTCTGGTAGAAATAAAAATGCTGATGCCAAAACGCCGCGACAATGATGCTATGAATTGCGAAAATCAGAAAAAGAGTGTCGTGCTGCGTTTCGCTGTCCTACTTCCTGGCCTCCCGGTGCACGCCTACTTACTCATCGTCTGAAATCCAAGCTTCCCCTCACACTCCTGTCCCCATCCAAGCTCGGCCGCACTGAGCTACTCGAGCTCCTCCTTCTACGGTCCCGCTGCTCCCCCGGATCTCCAGGGTTCAACCCGCTAGACCGCGCAAACAAATTCAGAATATCCGTCAACGAGATCACGCCCGTAAGCTTCCCGCTGAGATGCGCACCCGGAAGCGCAGCAGCCGGCACCGACTGCGACGGCGAGAACACCGGCATAGACATGGGCAACGGCGAGGGCGGCGCGGAAGCCTGCGTAGCTCCGCCAGCAGGCGTAATGACCGTCGCGCCGAACGACGGCGAGTGCCCGCCAGACGTCGAGGTTGACGTCGCGCCCGCGCTGCCGCCGCCGCTGAAGACATTCGTCGACGCGCCGACGGGTCCCAGGAGCGGTGTGGCGGGTGCGCTGGGGGAGGGGCTGGCGCTCTCGACGACCCACATGCGGTGGGAGCGCGTGGCGACGAGCTTGGCAACGGTGCCGGCGAGGGTGGAGTAGGGTGTGACGTAGAAGACGGGGACGGAGTCGCGGCCTTTTTCCATGCCGCGTTCGGAGAGGATGACGGTGACAAAGTGCATGCAGGTTTGCTGAAGGAGGGGCATACTGGCTGCGGATGTGAGGAGGCGCGTGTCGGCGGTGGAGATGTTGCCGACGACGTTGGAGGCATTGTCGATTACGGCGAGGGAGGTGAGGCCTTCGTTGGACATTACAACGAGGGCTTCGGCGAGAGTGGAGTCGGAGCTGGAGATTGTTAGTAGACTGTGACAGACAGAGGGTTTGGGGGAAGAGGGCACATACTTGATAGCGATGATCTGCTGTGATCCGATTTGCAGGTCTCTCAACAACGTCGGGTATAGCCTATCGATGAGAGGAAAGTTGATGCCCTCGTTCCAGAAGAACTCTAGCAGCTTCAGCTGGCTCACTACACCAATGGTCTCGCCCTCCTGCGTTGTAACCAGTAGCCGGTGGATTCCACTTCCAAACACTTCGATCGCCCCAGGCAAGAAATCGTCTGGCGACAACGATACCAGCTGCTCGTGCCGGCATATTGGCTGGATGTCGCGCAAAGGTATGGCGACTCTATCTTGTGCGCGCTTCGCGAGCGAGTCGTACAGCTGCACATGCTCTCCGTCCGGCTTTGCCAGTCCCACCACAGCCACCAAGTAAGCGTTCAGGTCGTTGTAGTCGAAGAATGACACGGGCTGCTTCAATGGCCCATCCTTGATCATCACACAATTACCTGCCGCAGAGCCCTTGACCAGCGTCATCGTGGCTTCTTCCACGCTGCTCTCCATATCAACCCACCGGACTTCATCCGAGTTCAGCGCCACAAGCTCGCCAAGCCGCACATCACGCCAGTCGCGGCCCGCAAAGAGCGGATTGGGCTGTCTCGAGGTCGGCGGGTGCGCCATCATCTCCTGCACTGCGGACTGCGTGAACGACGGGTGGCGAGAGGTCCGTGGCGAGGATGGCGTGTGGTGGCTGCGCAGATTCTCGGCAAAGGAGGAGCGATGGGAATGCCCAATGGAGGACTTGTGGAGGGACGAGCCAGAGGGCGATCGCTGGGGCAAGCCCGGATGTTGGGCAGGCGAGGTCGAGAAGGCGGCTGCGGCTGGGTGGGCGAGCTTGTCGAGGTTGGCGGAGGAGGAGTGCGGGGAGACGGAGGCCAGTCTGCGTGCTTGTTCGTCCATCTTGAGGAGAACGGCCTCGCGAGAGGCCTGTGCTGACTTGCGACGTACTTCTTATCTAGATGTATGTGCTTGGTCGTCAGGAGACTATGACGCGCAGAATCGCGTGATGTCGGGTAGCCGTAGGACGCCGGAGGCGAAGTTGTGCAAGAAGGTTGTCGAACCCAGATCGAGCAGTTCGAGAGAGATGTCGTTGCACAGACCCAAGGACCCGCGTGTGGTGTGGAGTGACGAGGATGCGAGCTCCCGGCCTTTGGTGGAGAATAACAAGGGCGAGAAGCTCTGGCCTTGGAGGTCTACAGATTGTAGGGGCTGAAAATGAGGGGCCAAGCTGCCGGAGCAAGAGTACCGGGTGGCCCCCCCCCCACCACCCAAGCATGTGAGCGATTGACAGCGCCGGAAAACAAACACAACCAGTGATGTCGACTACAACAACGATTGAGAAGTATTACTTGTAGTTTTCAAAGTCAGCCACCGCAGAAAATACCATTTTCATGACCTCACTAACGGCTCAAATGAGAAACTATCTTACGGAAGTCATGTTGCTGCCCAGCCCACAAAGTTGATGCTGTGCTGTAGAGCACCAGACCCGCAAGACCCCGTCTATGCGCATACCTATCAAACGGTGGTGAGCATGTTGCTGCCGGTCCATGTAGAGCGGACTGCGACTTTGCATCGAAAGAATCCTCGCCCAATCTACTCAGCTGAGTAACTCAACGATGGACAAATTGTACTGAGAATATCTCGATACAGGCGTTCCTGGCAGCACCATGTCTTCCACTGCCTCCGTGTACGTGCCCATCACCTCTTCTGGTCACTTCCGGTTGATCACCATCTTGCCCGGAGCCTACGAAGCACGCCTCCAATGCACCGTCTCTGAACCTCTGATCGGGGAGTCTCCTCCTTATGAGTGTCTGTCTTACGCGTGGGGATCTCCAGACCTACTGGATAGCCCCTCTATTCTTGTCGACGGAAAACCATTCCTCATATCGAGGGAGCTGGATCTCGCACTCCGCCGGATGAGAAGGCAGCCCGACACCGACTTGGCGGCCGACCAGGGACATGCAGGACACCGGTGCATGTGGATCGATGCTCTCTGCATCAACCAGACGGACACCCTGGAGCGCAATGCGCAGGTGGCTCGAATGATGGATATCTATCGTGGTGCAACGTGTGTGGTAGCATGGATCGGTGAGTCGAGCGACGACAGCAAGACTGGCCTCAAATTCATGAAGAGAATCGCTCTGTCGGATCGTAGACAGAGAGAATTTAGCACGGATGGGACAGAAGAGAATCTAGAAGTGGATGAGATGGAAGACTTCGAAGTGGAAGGGGGCGAGTTGCCAGGTAGCGGAGACGAAGAAATAGAGGGAGGCAGTCACGAAACGAACAGCCTGAAAGAAGGCGAAGACTCCGAAGCAGAAGGGGGCGGAATGCCAGGAAGCGGAAACGAACAGTGTGATGTAAGTCGTGACGAAACGAGCAGCATGAATTCTAGTGCTAGAGAAGGAGAGGCAGAGCGCCATGTGGTCTTCGCATGGAACTGGGCCACCACCCGTGTTGTGTCCGAGGCGCTGTACCAAGCATTGCACAGGAGATGGAGGCGTGTAGACTGGTCAACGCGTCTGAAGTGGCGTTTGCGGTTCAAGACGCTCAACGCTTTCTTCACCCACCCAATCTCTAACTGGAAAGAGATTCGAGAACGAAAGGAAATCAGAAAAGCAGCCGCAGACGCTTGGGACGAAAACCGCAGGCTCCTCGGTCATCATCAGATCACTGGTCAACCCTCACTGTGTTACGATTTCCGCGACATGGATTACGATCACTACTTCCAGGACAGTTTTGAGTCATCGTGGAATGCACTCGACAATCTTTTTGCCCGCCCCTGGTGGTTCCGAACTTGGGTGGTTCAGGAAGTATGGAATGCAGACAAAGTGATCTTGCAGTGTGGAGCTGACACACTGAGATGGAGCACCTTCGAAAAGGCCATGAGCTACTACGAAGGATGGGACGATATGGGATTCTATGTGAAGCGAACCCGCCGGTGGCAATCGTGGGACACTCTGAAGAGGAGGTATGGACTAGCAACACATATTGCCAACAAGCGGCTGCTTGGCAGCAATCTGTCGGATATGCTGTGGAACATGTGGGACAGAGAGGCTACTGATCCTCGAGACAAGGTTTTTGCCCTGTATGGCCTGGTGGACAAGGACATGCGAAACAAGTTGCCTCCGGTCGACTACGCAAAACCATTGAGGCAAGTCTACTCCGAAGTCGTGGCCTACATCATTGAGCAGGAAAAGAGCTTGGACATCCTCCTCGCTGCGAGTGGATCAAGAAACGAGAACTGCCTCCCTAGCTGGGTGCCTGACTGGAGAAGGGATGCAAACTCATCTCGCCCTGCCTTATTCCTGAATGGCGCGCGGATGAACCTCCTCTTCTACTACAGCGGCTCCGCTACCGCAGTCTGGTTTCATGGCCACGGCTACTGCGCGGCGGCCGACTCCAAGCCCACTGCAAGTTTTGATGAGGAGAACGCCGTGCTCACTGTCCGCGGCGCCGTTCTTGACACAATCTCAAGCTTTGGGCACGCGTGGGGTGACAACACCGACATGTCGACAGTCTTGCGAGACGCGCATTCAACGCTACACCATGCGCCTGCAGCAGCAGGCATGTCAGATGAAGAAGTCCGCTGTGTTCTGCGTGCGGGAACGTATTTCGACGAGGATTCGATCATGAAGGCCAACGACACAGAAGCGCAGGTGATCGAGAACATTATGAAGCAACGGCGCTTCTTTGTCACTGCGAACGGCATCCCTGGTGTAGGACCCGCGCAAGCGATGCCAGGCGACGTGGTCGCTATTTTGGCGGGCTGCAACTTTCCTATGATTCTGCGAGCCAAAGAGAGCTCGTATACAGTGGTGGGAGAGGCTTATGGTAAGTTCACTGGCCCAAGAGCTGACACTCGTCTTTCTCGTACAGCACGCTTGGTACTAATTTGAGAATCAGCTCATAAGCATATGGCAGGCGAATCACTGAAGAAGACGTATCTCTGGGGTCTTATACGGAAGAGAGTGGCCTGGCAGCAGTTTCCTCTAGCATAGCGAATATAACAGGACTCCCAATGTCTTCGAGACGGCAAAGGCCAGTCCCCTTCTCCCAAAGGCGGCGGCCGACACCGCATCGCTTGTTGATGGCAGCATCGGCTTGCACTCTTAAGATACTTTCGCACCGACTTCCATGCGTGCCTCCGCAGCAAGATAACGAGGCGTGACTGGAGAAGCGGCATTGAGAAGTTGGCCCGCGTCGTCGCCGTGCACGGGAAAACTGAGGATCGCGCATTAAGCGAGTTAGAGAGTTCGAGATCATCGCCGGAACGCTCTAGGCAAGGGATAACATACTTCTGCCACGTCAAGATAAGGAAAAGAAAACATCAGTTGCATGGCCATATGCACGTCAAAATCCCTGAGGCGGAGCGCATATTCAAGTCAGGCATGTTAGAGAAGCAGACCATGCGTTTCCAGTCGACCGGCATTGATATGCCTAATTGCAGACATCCGGAGGTCTGCATGCTGGCAAATGTCCCGTCAACCTTTCACAGCCCACACACACAGGTATGGCCATGAGTCTGTACCGTAACCTTAGTGAAGACATTGGTGCAAATTCTAAGATGTGTAATTATACACAATTGCATGTGACTACAAAGTACCTAGGTACCCCGAAGCTGGGATGGGAGTCGTCCGAACGCACTGCCCAGGTGGCTAGGCCCCCTCCACCGTTGACACTGACTTCTCACAGACCTTCAGATACCATTCAATACTTGTATCAACTTATAGTAATCGCATAAAACAGACCAAAACACTATAAGACGATGAACAAACACTAATCAGTCTTCTAAATCAATCACAAACCGAGTGAAGGAAAGACTCAGACGAATTCATGCAATTCGCACACCACAGTAGGTGGGATAACATGGCGGGTGTGCAATGCAAGGGCCTTCCTTGCTTCCTTTATTGCGGGTTGGGGACAGGGATGTTATGCTGCCTCAAAATTCTCGGAGAGTGATTGACTTCGACACCCAATCTTTTTGATGACAGTCACCCACCACCGATCGTCGCGCTTTCATCTACAACCCCTTGTGTGTTTGGACGCGTCTACAAAGCCTGTCTCCTTATTTTCTCTTCTTTTCTGTCCCCCTTAATAGTTGTATGTGTCTCCCTGCACATCTCTAACTTCACAACAACAAACACACAACCCCTCAATAGCTGGGAAGATACCCCGCGTATACCAACCAGCGACGGTAAACACCTTCAAGCCAGATCGCAACACCACCCGCTTCCTCTCCTCTCGATTTTCGGCTACTCGAGTCGCCGCTTCCCTCGACGTGTTGCGCGCTCCGGCGCCAGTCACTCTCGCCCGCGTGGTAGCTTCGTACACGATCCCCTCTGTCGATCCCTCGCGGTACCAACAAACCCACAAGTCACGTCCCCTGACCCCTCCGAAATAACGACAACATGTCGATGCTGCCGCCCGAGATCACCGCCGAGCTGGGTCAGCTCCTCGCGGCCCTTCAGTCTCCCACCAATGAAACTCGCACCCATGCCGAGGAAGTTCTAGCCAACAACTGGACCAATACCCGCCCCGAGGTCTTACTCATGGGCCTGGCTGAACACATCGCTGGGTCTCCTGATGCACAAGTCCGCTCCTTCGCCGCGGTCATCTTCCGCAAGATCGCCTCAAAGTCTCGGAAGAATGACCAGGGCCATATGGTCGATATCTTCATCTCCCTGGCTAAGGACCAGGCCGCCGTGATACGACAAAAGCTGCTTGAGTGCTTGACCACTGAGCCCGATAAGCTGATCAGGAACAAGATTAGCGATGCCGTAGCTGAGGTGGCCAGACAGTACTCTGACGCTGGTACGAAGTTTGATTCTGCTTCTAGGCATACCAAAGACAGATTGCTGATTCGAGAACAGACGAGCCGTGGGCTGACCTGCTCACCATCCTCTTCCAACTGAGCATCGCCGACGACTCGAGCAAACGCGAGACCGCATTCCGTGTCTTCAACACCACCCCAGGAATCATCGAGAAGCAACACGAGGATGCCGTTGGTCAGGCTTTCACCAAGGGGTTCAAAGATAACGAGGTCTCGGTACGTCTCGGATGCGGTTGCCCAGTCTGGACATGACTGACTGACAACGCGCGCAGGTCCAGCTAGCAGCCATGGAGGCGTTTGCCTCCTTCTTTCGAAACTTGTCCAAGAAGCGTCAGGCAAAATACTACCCCCTCATTCCCGAAGTGCTCAACATTCTTCCCCCAATCAAGGAGAAGCGGGATGGAGACGAACTCAGCAAGGCTCTCGTCGCCTTGATAGATCTTGCCGAGGCCGCCCCCAAGATGTTCAAACCTTTGTTTGCAAATCTGGTGCAGTTCAGCATCTCTGTTATTCAGGACAAGGAACTCAGCGATATCTGTCGCCAAAACGCCCTGGAACTCATGGCCACATTCGCCGATTATGCGCCGTCAATGTGCAAGAAGGACCCTTCGTTCACGAATGACATGATCACTCAGTGCTTGAGTCTGATGACGGATCTTGGGGACGAGGACGACGTTCAGGAGTGGCTTGATGCCGATGATGTATGTCTCACCTGGACGTAAACCTGTATGCTGCTTGACTAACAACCCACAGCTCGAACAAGAGGAGAGCGACCAGAACCACGTTGCCGGAGAGCAATGCATGGACCGACTCGCCAACAAGCTTGGAGGTGTCACAATCCTCGCACCCACCTTCAACTGGCTTCCGCGCATGATGCAATCCCAATCCTGGTCTGACAAACACGCAGCTCTGATGGCGATATCAGCAATCTCAGAGGGCTGTCGGGAGGAGATGGTCGGGGAGCTGAAGCCGGTTTTGGACCTGGTCGTTCCGGCTCTGTCAGACCCACACCCGCGTGTGCGGTGGGCGGGTTGTAACGCTCTCGGACAGATGAGCACAGACTTTGCGCCTACTATGCAGAAGGAGTACTACGATGTCATTCTCAAGGCCATCATCCCTGTGCTCGATTCTGCCGAGCCCCGTGTCAAGTCGCACGCCGCCGCGGCGCTCGTCAATTTCTGTGAGGAAGCCGACAAGACCGTCCTTGAGCCATACCTCGACGAGCTGCTGTCCTCGCTTTACCGCCTGCTTCAGTACGACAAGCGCTACGTCCAAGAGCAAGCCCTCTCCACGATTGCCACGATTGCCGATGCCGCCGAAGCTGCGTTCAGCAAGTACTATGATTCCTTGATGCCCCTGCTATTCCAGGTTCTGCAGTCGCCGATCGACAAAGATACTCGCCTTCTCAAGGCAAAGGCCATGGAGTGTGCAACCTTGATTGGTCTGGCCGTCGGCAAGGAGCGCTTGGGCGCGGATGCTATGCAATTGGTCCAGCTTCTGGCAACCATTCAACAGAGTGTGACGGAGGCCGACGATCCTCAGGCACAATATCTCATGCACTGCTGGGGCCGTATGTGCCGTGTCATGGGCACCGAGTTCCTCCCATTCCTGCCAAACGTCATGCCGCCTTTGCTGGAGCTAGCCAAGGCTAATGCCGATGTGCAGCTTTTGGAAGATGATGAGCAGGTCGAGGCTTTGCAGCAGGAAGATGGCTGGGAACTTGTTCCAATCAAGGGCAAGATGATCGGCATCAAGACGAGCACTATGGACGACAAGCATATGGCCATCGAGCTCCTTGTCGTGTACGCCCAGGTTCTCGAGGCCAACTTCGCACCATTTGTGGTGGAAGTCATGGAGAAGATCGCTCTGCCGGGTCTGGCCTTTTTCTTCCACGACCCTGTCAGGTTCATGTCCGCGAAGCTGGTGCCACAGCTGCTCAACTCATACAAAAAGGCTTACGGCAGCCCGTCAAACGAGCTGGCCCTTCTTTGGAGTGGCACAGTCGAGAAGCTGCTGGAGGTGCTCACGGCAGAGCCTTCGATTGACACCCTGGCCGAGATGTACCAATGCTTTTATGAATCCGTCGAGTGTCTGGGTAAGGACTGCCTTACGCCTCAGCACATGGAAGCTTTCATCACCTCAGTCAAGTCGGCCCTCGACGACTACAAGCTGCGGGTCGCACAGCGTGAGGAAGAGAACGCCGGTGTAAACCCCGAAGATGTCGAAGACGAGGCTGAGGAACTGCTCATGGCTATCGAAGATGACCAGACCTTACTGTCCGACATGAACAAAGCCTTCCACTCCATCTTCAAGTACCATGGCGCGGCATTCCTGCGCCCATGGGAGCAGCTGATGGCGACCTACGAGAGCTTCCTCAACAACGCCTCGGATCCTACACAGCGCCAATGGGGCCTTTGCATAATGGACGATGTCCTGGAGTACTGCGGACCCGAGTCGATTCACTACGCCAACTACATCATGACGCCACTCATTGAGGGCTGCCGCGACCCGTCCCCAGCTATCCGACAGGCTGCGGCGTACGGTATCGGAGTGGCGGCTCAGAAGGGCGGATCGGCCTGGGCACAATTCCTTGGCGGCTCTGTACCAGCTCTTTTCCAAGCCACGCAGGCGGAGGATGCGCGCAGCGATGACAATGTCTACGCGACTGAGAATGCCTGTGCAGCCATTGCCAAGATTCTGCACTTCAACTCGAGTGCCGTCCAGAACCAGGAGCAGATTATTGCTGAGTGGGTCAACACTCTGCCTGTCACCAACGACGAGGAGGCAGCGCCCTATGCGTATGCATACCTGGCTGAGCTGATCACGAAGTAAGTCCAACTCATACTGCAATTCAGTAGCACAGCTTTTGTTATATCTACATATGCTAACAGACATCCTCTTAGGCAACACCCCACCATCGGTCAACGACCAGGCGAGGTCTTTGTGCACGTCGCGAAAGCCCTCGAGGCAGGGACTCTCACCGCACAGACCGCTCAGCGCGTCTGCGCCGCAACTAAGATCTTGCTGCAGGCTACCAACACAGACCCGACGCCTCTTCTCCAACAGTTCCCAGCCGACGCTCAGCAAGTCATCATGAACTATTTCAACTAGAGATCGGGATATACACAGTTGAACCTGGGCGGTCTCAATGTTACGCCAAGGAGAATGCCTCTATCGCCGTTAGCCCTGGGTCTGATGGACAATATCTAGAAGCCTCCAGGATAGCTCCCAGTGCGGGGTAGGTGGCAGCAAGACCATGGCGAGGACGTCTACTGCCCAGCAGGAGGGATCGTGCAAAGTGCACATGGGCGTGAAGATGAGCTGTCGGGTATAGATGCGCCGGAGAGCCAAGTGGCTTGACCGAAGAAGCGCTTCCAAGGGATCAGAGAGTCGGAGAGAGGACTACCCCCAACCCCCTAACCCCTTCTTATACACCACACAAAGAGAGGAAGCGGCAGCAACGTGCAAGAGATGTGCGACCGAGAGAAAGATGTGTTCTTGGGAGAGAAGATGCGGTAGTTAGAGACAGCTATGCGAGATACCACCCCAAAGTTCAATTCCCTTTACCTACATGTTGTGACAATGCGTCCAACGTAGTTGCGTGGGGGATTTCCAATCAAATTTTATCCGGAGAGAACTGTCAATTCCCACAAGCCAAGGCACATACGTGGTTGCGGTACGTATGATAGTTGGGCGGGCAAGCGCGTGACCCAATTCTTGGAAGAAGCTGAGAATGCACGCACACTATGAGAAAGCGGACATTGGGGATCTTTGAGAGTTACTGCGCCAATAACGCAGGCCTTGTGCGTGGTACAACGGGCTGTGCACGATCGAGGGCAAGCCAAGTATCAACAACGTTGTAAGTATCTATCAGGCCCGAACTCCCGATGTCTTATGCGGTCCGCCGCGTCCTACGACCTGAAGAAGGCTTGCTAAAGCCATGTAAACCATCGCTGCCGCCCTGGTTCTATGTGCGCCCTTGCCAAAACCCTGCGCTCAGAATTTGCTGCGACCAGCCCAAAATTGTGTACATTGTGTGCCCCATCAAAGGGCAGCCCCCTAAGTAATCTGCATCTCACTCAACGCCTGGTGGCCCGTCTCCTTCATATGCTTACTGGCCTCAACCATCCCGGCGCCAATCCAGCCACAATTCGGCACGTCGCACTTGAGCACAAAGTCAGTCGTATCCGTGAAGTAATGCTTATCCTTCAGCTGCTTCGCGAGCCTCTGCGCCATGACCAGCACCGCGTCGTTATCCGCATCCCACTTGACCTCGTCAAACTCCACCGGCAGGCTCAGATCCATCGTGAAGGCGATGCGGTCATAGTGAATGCCCGAGTACAGCAGCAGGCAGCGCGTGGGCTTGTGCTCGCCGTAGCGGTCGACGCGCTGCGTCTTGACGTCGACGGAGCAGATCTCGATGTCGTAGATGTCGGACAGGATGCTGAGCTCGATGGCGCCGCCCCAGCGCTGCGGGTCCTGGATGGTGCGCGCGTAGCGTTGCGGGTCCATCTCGAGGACGACGGGGGTGTAGGCGGTGGGGTGGGCGAGGATGTAGGCCGCGACTTCGCGGCGGAGGGCGGGCGCTGGGTCGGGGAGTTGGAGGACGCCGCCGAAGGCGGTGAACATGCACGAGTTGTCATCGGGCATGACGCGTAGGGCTGGGAGATGGCGTTAGCTGGTGGTTTTGCGCGGATCGAGATGGAAGGGCTTTACCCAGATAACCGTCCTTTTCAGGCCATTCGATGACTGTATCATCTGCCTCGACCTTCTTGGGCGTAAAATCTGGCTTTTTCGCGACGGGAGGTGCTAAGGTAGCTGCTGCGGCAGGATCTTCCTTTGGTACAAAAGTGATAGCCTCGCCCTTGAGTTTCAGCGGCTCAATAGACACGCTGGTATTGCTCAAGTCGATCGCCTTGAGTGGGTAGCCATATTTGAGCGCCAAAGGCTCCACACCTTGCTTCTCCTTTAAGTAGTCCAGTACCTGTTGTATCGTCCAATCTGGCGCTGCGTTGACCGTCTCGACCCAGCCCGGGCCTCGCACCCGGAATCGTATGTCTGTCATTGTGAATGTGTGAAGGGTATGAGAATGAAGGCACCGTGGATTTTGCGTCTCCCTCGATGGGAGTGGCTTGGATGACCGGATATTGAAAGAGCGTCTCAAGTTGGCGGGCTCTCAGTGGATGGTCTGGCGAGGAGTCTTCCAAATCAAGTCTCGCCCAGCAGATGAGTTTGAGGTACCAACCGCGATGAATCGTTAGCAAATTCCAAGCCTGCGAACGGATCACGAGATTTGAGCCTGTCACCAATCTGAGTCCCAGGCTCGAAGTGTTGGGAAAATGAGTTCACCTCTCAACACTCCCGTCTTGACCCAGTTCCGTCTCAAACCGTCGAGGCTCCCAGCTTCGTCACAGACCAGACCGCTTCCAGATGTTGAGTGGTCCCCTTAAGCAATGTGCTCTTGTGTACGAGTCTGACGTCCGTCACTAATCACTGTTTCGGTACCTGTCGGACCGTTTCAGGTCTTTTGGCTGGCGGTGTTGGAAGACTGTGTTTTGTGCGATCACAAAGAACACGCAGGCAGACTGCTTGCTAAGCACTCTCTGCTTTCATCCAAGGTCGAGCGAGTGTGTTGGAAGTCACGCAACTTGCAGCTTCCAATGTTCGCCTGCGGTTTTCCAGGTTTTGAATGAAATGTGCTTTCGACACAGATGGTGGAGGGACGGAGCAAGTCAGAGAGTGTTGGCGGTGTTGGAGTGTCGGATGAGACATGTTGCCTTCCGGGGTTCTGTGGCACTGACGATGGGCTATCAGCAGCGCACGGGAGCAGCCGAAGGCGTCACTCACAAAACGCACGCACTCTGGCACTGCTAGTGGCCCTGGGCACTGGAAATAGCGCTAGCCGTAGCTGTCTTAGTCGCGGAGACCCTTGCTGGTTTCCTCCAAATGCGCGGGCCTGATGGGCCTGGCGGGCCATGGAGCTTTCCTTGGTCGCACTTGCACTTGCGGGCGTTGCTGCGGAGTCGGCGCACCTCGAGCTACTCAACGCGCATCGCAACCAAAGTCAACAGCTTTGGCGACCGCAACATCCTTCCTTCCGCACAAACACGACCTCAATTCTGGGATCATAACGTGTGTGATACTCTGGGCAATCTAGCTCTGCTTCAATAAGCATCAGTCTGTCTGCTGTCCGAGTTGCGCAAGTAGTTCCTGTCGCCAGTTCAGGAAGTCAACAACCTCAACACGGGTGTCGCGCGCTTCGCGACGCTTTCTCTGGGAGCCATTGCACGTACTTCATACATGTGTATTTGCGTGCCCGAAAATCCGTGAGTATCCAGAACCCGGATTCTAATCTCAAACCACCCCAGTCCATTTGAGCCTCGATCTCTCTGATGCAGCTCCAATTGCAACTAGCCCAGACTGCTTGCGACTGCTATTGTCAACCACGTTCAGCCCATGTCCGCGCTTCGATGGCATACGCTGCTGTCGCGTACTTCTCTCGCCGACTGTAATTTCTTGTATTACAAACGCGCTGATACTTCAAATAGCGGAAACGACCACACCTGACCGCCGATCCTGACCGCCTTGTCGCAACCGACGTCCTCAACTAGACCCACAAGACCATTTGCGAAACGACTGGACATTTCGATTGGCAAAATTTAAGCAAGGCCATTCTTCAGCGTTGCTGGACACCAATCTACAGCAACCATGGCACCAAAGGCTGGAGATGAGATTATGGTCCGCGACTCCATCGAGGCGAAGGGCGACGAGGACGTTGACATGGCAGACGTGGCCAGCACTACACAGGATGAAAAGAAACACACGAGTACTGGGGTCGTCGAAACATCACAGCTCGATGATGCTGGGAATGGCGAGCGCGTAACACGGTCTGAAACCTCCGAGGCTCGATCATCTACAAATAGAGACGGAGACGTCGATGCCAGCGCGAATGGCGACGACGCAGAAGAAGAAGAGACCAGGCCGGCAAAACGTGGCAGACGAGGCGGTAGGAGAGCGCCTGATACGCCACAAAGGAGACTATTGGATCTCATTGATACTGTGTCAAAGGAGCTCTGCGCCTACCAGGAGGAGTAAGTCGGGAGCTACACAATATACTCACCAGCGTTTACTAACTATACCTACAGTGACTCGGAGGACCCGCTCGCGATAGCATTTCAGCGCCTTCCTCACAAAGCTGCATTGCCTGACTACTACGCTATCATCGGAGACAATGCTGTAGCATTCAGCACAGTTCGGGTACGTTAGCACATCATGGCGGCGACTGTATTTGAACACCAAGCTCAACCTCATTCGTGGCTCTTTGTGAAGCGTCCCGGCTAACCCCAATTTAGCAAAAAGTCTTGAGGAAAACTTACAACAAATTCAGCGAATTTGTTTATGACGTCGCTCGAATCTGCCACAATGCACAAGTCTACAATCGCCCTTCGGCACCAGTATTTGACGAAGCCGTTCGGTTGCGCGAGCTTTTCAAAAAGAAGCTGCAACAGCTAGTCGCTGCAGGCACCATTCAGGCCAGTGAGGCTGTGCTTCCTGACTTCGGCGAGCTACCTCCTGTGGAAGATACGCCTCCGCCCGTCGAGGGCATCGAAGAGGATGAACGGGGCCACCAGCCGCAGGAAGATGACGAGGACGAGGAAGACGAAGACGATGAGCCAGAGGAAGAGGAGGAGGAAGAAGAAGAGGATTCTGACGACAGTCGTCACCGTGGACGCAAAAGACGCCGCATCGCTCGCAAGGGAAATGACGATGAAGATTACGGCAAGAAGCGCGGCCGGCCTCCAAAGGTCTTCACGCCAACCGAGGCACGCATCGCCGCAATTCTGAAGGGTCTTCGGAAGCCGAGGGACAGCGATGGCGACCTTCGCATTTTGCATTTTGAGAAATTGCCTGACAAGACGCACAAGGAGTACTACGACACCATCCCGAATCCCGTCGCACTCGACCAGATCAAGCGCAACGTGAAGCGCAAGAAGTACCGCAATGTGGACGAGTGCTTGGCCGACCTCGAAATCATGTTTGAGAATGCCAAGCACTACAACGAGGATGAGAGCTCCATCTACAAGGACGCCGTGGAACTGCAGAAGGAGGCACGCCGGCTAGTTGATCAAGAAAAGGCCAAGCCAGATGATGCCTTCCGTGACGAGGAAGGCAAGCTTCCGCTGTCCGAGGTCGAGCACAAGGGCGAGACGTGGAAAGTTGGTAAGTTTATGAGCCACGGTCTGCTTTGGATTAATCTGTACTAATGCACATACGCGCAGGCGACTGGGTCCATATTACTAACCTCAACGACCTCCAAAAGCCCATTGTGGCCCAAATTTACCGTCTGTGGCAGGACAATGCGGGCAAGCAATGGATCAATGCGTGCTGGTATTATCGTCCCGAGCAGACGGTGCACCGTGTGAGCAAGCGTTTCCATAAGAACGAAGTCATGAAGACGGGCCAGTACCGTGCACACCGTGTTGAGGACATCGTGGACCGCTGCTTCGTCATGTTTCACACGCGATACCACAAGGGTCGACCTCGAGGCTTCCCAGCAGACAAAGAGGTGTACGTTTGCGAGGCCAGGTACAACGACCGGACTTATGTCTTCAATCGCATCAAGACGTGGAACAGTTGTCTGCCAGACGAGGTGCGCGAGAAGGACTACCAGATGGACCTGTTCGCCAGACCGCAAAAACTGAAGAAGGAGCCGACACCGATCGCACATCTGCTCGCCAATGATGCGAAGGAAAGTGATCCTCTGCCGAAGCCAAATTGGGGCCACGACAACGCGCCACCCATCATTGGCGGCGTGCACATGCGGCCTCGCGAACTCAATGTAAGCCATGCCACTTTCGTTCATGATCAATACATTCCTCACATATGATCGCCTCTGCTTCGTTCCCTTGAGTCGAGTCAGCTGTTCTTGGGGCAGGCAAGCCGGCTCTCTTGCGAGCAAGGCTGGCGATAATGAGCCACAATCTCTTATCGCGTTAGATTTCGCTTATCCCGCCCCTCATGCCTCAAAGTCTTCTTGCTACATCCCTGCCCATCTCAATGACACAAACGTTTCCACCTCGCACCCGCTCTCACCTCCGCCCAGCGCGTCCCGCTACCAAGCCGTGTGTCCACAAAGACAAGCGAAACTGACAAGTGATCCCTGTGCCAGGATTCGCCTTCGCCTGAGCCAACCCCAGAACCTCCCGTGGTTCCACCACCAGCAATGGCGTCCGACCCCATTCGCCGACAATCTGTGCCGATGCCTCAAGCCTCAACCGCTTTCCACGCCCAAAGCGCTGCAGCGCCTTCACCATCCGCCGCCCACCCGCATCATTACCAGCAGTCTCAATTTGCACCGCATCAGCACAGATCCAGCTTTCAGCACCAACAGCAAGCCTCTTCGGCAGCTGCGCATCACGCTGCACAGAGCTCGCACTTTGGTCCACAACAAAGCACGGCTTACCAGCAGCAAGCTCATTTTGCGCCAAGTCCTGTTTCGGCCGGCGGTCATCATCACCAGATTCCTAATCCCTCTTACCAGTCTACGCCTTTCTCCCACCATCCCGCCACTGCCATTCCGCAGCGCATGATGGCTCCTACACAGAATAACGGCGGCCTGCCGCACGCCAATGCAAATGCATACATTCCGCCGAGGCACGAAGTGTACACGGCTAGAGACCTGGACGCTCAAATCCCGGACGATGTTCGTCAGCAGTATCAGACCGATGAACATGGTCGCGTTCTGTTCTTCACTGCCCCGCCTCTAGTCCGCCCCCACCCCGGTGTCGCTAGTTCCCACGCCACTTTGGGTCACAGCGTGGCCTATCTCGCCGGTCTCTCAGAGCACAAGGCTGAGCGTCAACGCTTACGAAAGGAGCGCGATGAGCAGCTGTCTCGTGAGCGTGACGACCAGGCTGCTAAGGCCAAAGCGCTTCGCGAGCAGAAGGACAAGGCGTTGGGTGCTGCCGCTGGCAACATGCTAGGTGACTGGATTTTGGGCTTGCAGCATGAGAATAAAGTGCTTGCGCAGCAGATCACGCCTATCAAAGCTGAGAGGGTCGCCTGGGAGGCTGAGAAGGCTGCAACTGCTGCTAATAGCAAGCCTGCGCATGTGGAGTAGAGGACTCCGCGATGGTCCTGGACAATCAAGGGACGCGGAGCTTGCAAGCGTGTTTTAATGCGCCTGGCGGGTTCCTTTCGCCTCATTGACAAATCCCGGCGCATCATAAAATCTTTGGTCAAGACTTTCACCTCATTACACTGGTTGGAGGTTCTAGAAAATCATACGACTGAGACTATCCCCGGTACTCGGCTGGCAGATGAGCCAGAAGGGACGATACGACTTTTCGCCATTCTTCTCATGGGTCTGCCGAGACGAGTACACAACGTTTCATGGGCCACTTACGTTTTCACGGAGGACAGCTATGAATCTGTGAATCCAGGACAATCCAGCTTGTGCTGGGCTCGATTCGGCATGCGTTTTTCAATTATTTTTTCACCAACGACGGATATACCCAGGCGTTACTTTGGCAACGAACTGTGGTCGTTATGCTTGCGCATCTTTTTCGATGAAGCGGTGATGGCGTACGGCGAGGATGACACAAATCAGGGCGGGATGGAAAGAGTTCCTGGCGGCTAGATCAGGCTCGCAAGATGGCCGACGGCATGGGAGCGCCCGGGATATTGACAGCCCAAGGCCATGACTGGACACTTGACCTGGTTCGTCCATGGCAAGCACGATGGTTCTGTATCTCACGTCGAGGACGATAGTCCAAGTCGAAACCGGCAGCTCAGCTCTTTGGACACAAAACTACATTTCAGGTGATGGTCGATCATGTCGAACGTGGATGAGTTTGCGGATGTTATCATCACTGAGGAGTGTAGATAGCCAGACCTAGTCCCACATACACAGTAATCATGAAGTACTCGAAGGTGTCTGCCTCGCCGCATATGTGTCGTGATACTGGCTTCTTTATGCACGTATACTCGCATCTCTCGACTTATTTTGAAGAAGTAATCGAGTCGAGCGACTTGAGACTGGACCGTCCTCCGACCACGCGAATAATCCTCTCATCAGCGTATACACGGCATGATTTGTGGATCCGTCTTTGAGCCGACTGTGTACACATCCCTTTTGCCAATGATGAGAGAGACAAGCGTAATTGAAGGAGACGTTGTACAACAAGTATACCATGACTTTTAAGCAAGTGTATTGTTTCGAACATCTTCCGGTCTTGCATGGGAATTACAACGGCCGAGAAGCCCCGGCCAATCAGCACAAGGTCCGGGCAGCTGGATCGACCCACTGTCGGGCCGCCACTAGCCCCGATGAGGCTCTGACAACACTTCACTTCATCATCGACTTTGGCGGCGTTTCGCTTAACCCACCATCAACACTTCGCCCGCAGTCGCTCTGTGAACTTGCCATATTTTCATTTCTTACTGTTCTGACGGTCCGTGAAATACGAGAATTAATTTTGAACTGTACTGCTCGGACTCAGCGTTGCCGAAGTGATTCCGTTTCCCGTCTCCGAAGCCCGCCATCTCAGCGCACACAAGCAACTCGCTGTAGCGATCAGTCACCAAGTCCTCACCTTGGACTCAGCGCTCTTTCACTTTCGAGACTCATTTTCAACAGTCATATCGTGGTTGCGACGCTATCTTTTGTGTCAGAATCGGCAGTTACCAGGTGGATGGTTGGTGTGCTGCCTGCTTGTACCAGATAGGGTTTACCCCAAAGCAGTTGGTGGCCTTGAGAGCTTCAACAAAAGATCCGACAGAAATCTCATGTGCAGCCAGTCACACCCACGATGTCTCAGTTAATGGCCACAACTTTGACCAAACAGTGGCCAAGATAGAAGAAAGGTTGGTCCAAACCACAACAACCTCACTCAAGTGACAACACCACCACCACGAGCTCCACCCACCACTAGAACCACCAACGCTGCATCGTCTGGTAGCATCCTCCATAGGAACCCACCTCCATAGGAAACCACCTTTGGGATCATCTTCTATATACCAATTTTTGGCTCCTTCAACTCTGGGCAATCACCCCATTTCGACCATCCTTATAATGGCTCCTTTCACCCCACCTCCAAAACCCAAGCCCAGATCACCTTCGCCACCAGGTAGCCAAGACAGATCGAGACGGAGCGCGCGATTGACGCTGGGCAACTTTTGCGGTGTATTTCAACAATTTCCGGAGCTTCATCATGGTGACCACGCCAACAGCAGTCTCCTACCAGTCACACCCGCTCAGAAGCACGCAGACCACGCACCTTCATCACCGGCCACGGCCACGCCGGCGCGCTTGCAGCCATCTCCTCCGAGGCTCGGCGACCTTGCGAAGCTCGGGCTGCTAGCCACTGGCTATGATGAGAGTTTGAACTTCGCAGACACCTCACACGAACCTTATACTGGCCATGACTGTGACCGACCGAACACACTGATCGGCGGCCCCCGTTCCCTCAGCCCCTGGGGCTCACGCCGTTTCCCCACGGAACGCATCGACCGCGATTCCTCGCTGACCGCAGTCGAAGAAGATCAGCTCCTCGACACAGATGTCGTGTCTGGCGATGACCTTGATGTGGTTAGCAGGGCTACTACCCCTGCCACCAGCCCAGATCTTGCTCTCGGCGACATTCGGACAAAGACCGTCGCGGATCTAGGTCCTCTTCGAACACAGGCTATCTTAAGAAGAGGACAGGAGCTCCATGTTAGCTCGTGTCTGTACGATCAGCTCCACAGTCTCTCCGCCGACGAGGCCATCGACATCGAGTCCATCCTTGGTCCGTCCCTCTTACCTGTTCCGCGTCGTAAAGTTCCAAAGAACTTTGGCATCAGCTACAATAACAACCGCCCCACCATCGAGCCTTATACTCGCGTGGACAAGGAGACACAGTTACAGCGCGTCAGTAGTCACCTGGTCATAATGGATCTCGACCGACCAGCTCAAGACCAACAGCCTCACGTCGCACAACCTCTGCACGTGTTTGTAGACATGAGCAACATCGTCATTAGCTTTTACGATCACATGAAGAAATCACGCAAACTCAACCGCAACGAGCACGTCCAAGGCGCGCAAGCTCCATTCTTCTTCGAGGCCCTCTCCATGATCCTTGAACGCAGTCGACCATGCGCCAAGCGAGTCCTTGTCGGATCTATGGGCTCCGGTAGGATCTGGGAGGACTACATGAACGACGCGGAGTCGCTCGGCTACAAGACGCAGATTTTACAGCGCGTCAGGGGCGCGAAGCCGTCGCGAATTCTCGCCAACGCCTCGCCCAACGGCTATTCGTCCAGCGCCGCTCGGGGAAACATCAATGCCAACCCCAACGCCTACCGCGAGCAGGGCGTCGACGAGATTCTGCAGCTACACATGATGGAGAGCGTCGTCGACACCCCGATGGCTGTCAGCGGCAATGGCGAATTATTGTCCCCAGGCACCATGGTTCTGGCGACTGGCGACGGGGCGCCGGCAGATTTCTCGGACGGCTTTTTCGCGCAGGTTATGCGCGCTTTGAAGCACGGTTGGTATGTCGAGGTTGTCGGCTTTTCGAATAACATGAACAGGATCTGGAGCGAACAGCCCATTCCGGAGGAGTGGCGTCCGCGGTTTCGGAAGATCGCGCTGGACCCGTTCGCCGAGGAATTGTTGGTCAGTTTTAGCCGATGAGACGGCCTTCTGAGTGGCCGATAACATCTGTGGGACGAAAGGCCCAGGGGTCACCGACAACGGGACGAAAGACCATGGGTTGTGGGCTACGGGATAACAGGCTGTGGGACAAATCTTTGTCAAAGCTGTCTCTGTGGGATGATCA
The DNA here is from genome assembly GCA_022609195.1 of Plenodomus libanotidis. Lineage (NCBI taxonomy): Eukaryota > Fungi > Ascomycota > Dothideomycetes > Pleosporales > Leptosphaeriaceae > Plenodomus > Plenodomus libanotidis. The sequence continues at coordinate 176,281 of JAGKQA010000048.1, forward strand.
GTCATGGGATGACCAGCCTGTGCATCAAATCATCGAACGTGGGATACATGCGTGCGATTTGGCCGATAAGCGTGGATCGATGTCGGCACCAGCAAGGTCGGAACGGTCGACTACGGTGTTAATGACTTCTCGGACGTCACTTCTATGATCAACGAGCTATGAACCGCTCTGTCGTGATCATCAGAGGTTTCGTGCAATCGAACGATACCCCACGACATACTAGCATATTATGAAGCAGCGCAACATGTAATTTAGCCTGTCAAGATCCACCAAGAAGGCAACAAGCAGTTTACTTTGTTGGTGATGTCTCCGCAGCCTCGGCGTGGTGACTTCTCGTGGAGACCATTGCTCTCTCCTTCTTTTGAGTGATGCACACAACAGACTAATCGTGCGTATAGAGCAGCTCACTTTCTTGCAGACACCAATTGTCCACGAACATTATGGTTGTCTCCGTCACGCCTGAAACCCGTTGTCGTTCACTCCGTCCTTCTGGAGCCTGCTCAGCACCTACTGGCACAGCCCGCCTCACTTGCCAACAACCTGCAGCAGCCTGCATGATGAACCCTTTCGCGCCCCTTGGACCCAGGGTACCTTACAGACTCTCGAGTACTTCCTCATTTCTTCATTGGAAGACATGGCCTGTGGAAAACAATTTGTGGGAGGGCTCCTCGAGTCATTCCACTGTCCTGGAGACAGCAGCAAGCCGCGTCGCATCATCGTCCGTCGTCAACAAGAGCCTCGACTCGCAAGTACACACGCCATGGCCAACTACAACACTCATGCGTCGGGCGCCTACAGAGCTCCCTTCGATACCGATTCGCCTGTGGGCCTACCGCAGGGCATCGCCATGGACCCGCCAGCCATCAGGTACGGTCGCATTGAGGGCTGGGAAACAGTCGCTCCTGTGGCTCCTGCCGACCGCACCACCTCTGTTGTGGCTGCAGGACCTGTCGGGTGAGTTTTCAATCTTTTTTTTCTCTCCGCTAACAATAGAGAGTCAGCAGCTCCAAGGGCTGCGCAGCTCGAGGCTGCCACACCATTTTCCGGAACGGCAAGGACCTGGAGCAGCACGACCTCAAATAGAAGCACAAGGCTTTCCAGTACCAATGTGGCCCCGCGTACTCGAAGTTGTCCTGTCTCGACCGCCATCTGAAGGTAGCACTTGGGCCCCGTCAGCACTGCTGCCCCTTCTGCGACAAACGCTTTAAGAGAATTACTCACCTCCACACCCACGTCCGCACAATTCACAAGAAGAGTGCTGAGGGTATCCAAGCCCTAGTCGCATTTCCTTCGGTATTCAGACCTGGGCCTGCCGTCCCTACGCCTGCAGATGGTACGACTGGGGTTTTCGCCCACCAGATCGACCAGGTGCAGAATGACTTTTCAGTGACGGCCTACGACACTGACTTCGGCCACATTGGCTGGAATAAAATATCATCGCTGCCAGGCTTCAATTTTGGTGCCCAGTCGAGGTTGTTCGCTGTCACTGGAGATGTCGCTGACTGCAATTCGATTGCATGGCAGGACATGCCACTCATTCCGCAGCCAATGACCAGTTGCCCTGCGCTTCCAGCTGACGGCTACTCCGGCGCATTCGCAGCCCACAGTCAACCTCAGACATATGGTGCTGTTGATCAGTTGAGCTCCAGCTTCTACCTGCCCGTCAACAAGTTCGGCATGGCTTTCGAGCCTCAGCAAGCCGCCGAACATCATAATTACAACGGACGATGAGCTCACAAGCTGGTCAAGCTACGAATGTGGGCGCTTACATCGCCCAAACCACCAACAACTGCGGCGCCATTATACCTGGTCCACAGAATGCAATTGGTTCTTTCGGCTCGCTTGACCTTTCTGCGTACCGTAATTCCGAACCGAATGGTGCTGCTGATCTTTTCATGCCAAGTGCAGACGGTGTAGACTTTGCTTTTGGCGGCAACTACTCTCCTGGCTCAGTCTACGCTGCTCAGTCTGACTTTCAACCGTGGGGCAGCCTCGCCTCCCAGCAGAGTGAGGCCATCGGACTCAACCCTGGTGTGCCGGTCGCCCACAAATTTGCCGCCGATGATTTCTCCGGTCTTGACTTCGGTGACGTGGATGGCACAGAGGGAGATGTCCTGGCTGACGACGGATTTCTGGGCAACTGCAATCTTGAACAATCTGTGTGAGTACAGGTTACAGATGTCCCGTCGTGCTGTTTATTTGTTTCTGTTTCCTAGTTTTCATTCACGAATTTACGCTTAGTCTGATTATTTTATCAAAACCCAACGACAAAACTCGCGCGCTGATGGAATATCATGTGTGGGTGGATTGCACAAGTAAAGACGAATCTGAGATTTTGATAGTTAAATATTCATTTTTGATTTTGCTACAGCCTGGACTGCGAGTGAAAACACATGCCACTGCAATCTCGGCGCCTGGCTTGACATGCTGACATTCAGGGCCAGAAGTATTGTCAGCCTCGAGGTACCTCACTCCGGGAGAGTGCATAATATTTTCAATGCAGAAACCATAAGAGCCCGGCGGTCCAACGCTCTCTTGCACACCTGAATTACCACCAGCATTCACCACTCACACACACGTTCGCCACGTCAGCAAGTACACCACCATGAGCGTCTACCTCCCGACCCTGCCTTTCCCTTCAGGGACGCCGACACGGAGCTCTCGGGCGTCAAATTCGCGCTTCCCAACGCTAGCATGGACCAGTCGCAGAGCGACACCGTTGCAAAGGAGGGTGGGACTGCAGGAATGATGCTCAATCTGGATGATGCGCCCTTTGTGGCTGCGCAATCCATTGGGTGAGACCCAATATTTTTTTTACATGGTATTAATTCCGCCCTTTTTTAATGATACCATTTTGTCCAGTTCGGTTCAACAATCAGTGTTCACAAATGGGGACGAGAACCACTCGAGGGTCGAATCCCTCAACGCGCACACGTGTGCTGTCAAGACCTGCGGTCGTTTCTTCAATTGCGGCAACGCACTCGAAAAAACGCCAGGAAGAGTGGAAACAAGTCATTTCAATGCACCTGCAACAGCAGCTACACAAAGCTTTGTTCTTTGACGCGCCATATCGACGAAGAGCTGAGGCCAGCTCGGTGTCACTGCCCTCTGACTATCGGAAGCAAAGGTCTGCCGTGTCCTTTTTTTGTTTTCAAAAGGATCGGTCACCTAGAGCAGCACCTCTGCGCTACGTGGTATGGAAGCTTTGTACACAGTTAGACTCCAGAGGAGACAAAGGCTCTTGTTGCACCCTTTCGGAAGTGTACAGCTGCGATTGCTTCGGTTGTGACCAAGGCATCGGCTGTCACCACTCCACCTAGTGCTATCGCTTCGCCAAATTTCTCTTCGCCTTCCCAAGTCACCGAGGCGCCATTGCAAGTTGAACAATACCTGGCAAACACAATGTCAACCAAGAAGACATACGCGGATCTCAGGCTGTCGATGATATCTTTAGAAGTGCCGAAACATTGGGTGTCCCCGCGAGATTCCTTAGCGACTGGCAGACCACAAGCTGAACAGTATCTGGATCTGGCCTCCCAACAGACCTGGGGCTTGGATATGGTGGTATTCCAATGCACGCGCCGGCCTGGCAGAATGTGCCAGATCCCTTCGGAAATACATCCGCAGTGTTCTACCATTCTTTCGGTGGACCAGGGGGGTCGACGCACAGCCAGAGCATGCTGGATTATTCGAATTCCACCTTTGGCTTTACAACAATGCCCGCTTACACCGTGACCCCCTTGACTGGGCTGAGCGTCCCCTCAACCTACGAAATATCAGCCTTCCCCAGGTAGCTTGGCTTGTTACCCCCAGAGGTGCCACAGACCACTTTTTACGGTCTGCCAGCAAGAAAGCATAGAGATTTGAGCACATGTGCAACGCCCCAGTGACTGGGTACTGCAGTCCAGCCTCAGCATTCGGCCAGCAGAACACCTCTGGTGATGTTGGCATGCAGCAGGGAAGCTATATCGGGCGCTCGCCTTTCTCCGACTTGACTTCGGCCTAGCATGTCACTGCTCCAGTAAACAACTTCGACCCCTCCCAGGCTGTAGTCCCTGTCCACCATCACCTGTCCGCTTCGCCCATGGACGGCGAAAATATACCGGATGCAGATGAAGACTTTAGCTTGTACTGATTTGGGTACGTCACGGAAGACTGGCGCCAACTCCAGGCGCTGTCCAGCATTGTTAAAAATGGATCTTCTTTCGGAATGCCCCCCAGCCCCGGACACTTATCGAGCCCATTAGAGAAACTGTAGTTTCGGACGGTAACTTCTCCCTATGTTGCTATTTCGTGGATATCTGGCGCATCTCCAACTACTTCGACCTGCGCCGCCTAAAAGGTTGGGCCTTCCAGACATTCGCCCGCTATGCGAGAGATTTCGCGCATGAAATGGTGAACACTCTCCGGCAATTACAAGACGTCCTGCCCGCACAAGGCTGGCGGGACGAGAATTTTCGCGGCGCAGTTCACCCTGATTATCTCGCTGCACAAAAAAGTATCGCCACGAGCTCAAGTACGTGGCCGCCGATTGGCGTATCTTCAAACCCGATCAAGAGCGTCTGAAGACGGAGATTCCGCGTGCGCCTCCGAGTTACAATGAGGCAACGAATGAGTGGACCTTGGTTGTGCCACCTTTGGCAGACGACAACCCCTTTCGCAGCTTTATACTGGAGCATTGCCTCGGAAGGTGGCACCGGATGTTCGAGGTGCCATTCTTCCAGGAATTCATACCGAAAGCAAGTCCTCTAAAGTTTAGGCAAGAACTGTACAGTTTGCTGATGGCCAACCCGGGAAAATGGCCGAAGGACACATACCCGAGTGCGCCGTGGGTGCTTGAAAGGCATAACCCGTGGAGATGAATTGCTTCAAATGCAAGGCCTGTGCCTCCACGAGTACCAGTACCAGCCGCATCTGGGTCATTGAGGGCCTCAGCTAGTATCAAGGGATCCTCGCAAGTGGTCACTGGCGATGGTCAACAATAGTTGGGAGATCAGTAGGTCATACCTAGGCGGGACCATGGATTTAGAAATCGGAAACGCTTGTGCAACTGTCACCAATCGTCTCTGGGATAGTTGCCTCTGGGTTCATCATCTCTAGGATGATCAACTCTGGGATAATGCCCTTTGCATCGCTGGCGTTCGGTATGAGTATTTGTAGGGCTAGTTGCTTGTGGGATCTGGATGTGTGGTCAGCATGTTCATCTCAAGGTGTCCGGTTGTCTGTGGTTCTGCTACGCGAACGAACTGCAATGAGTACGGCGAGGTAGCTAGATCGTGAATGAAGAATTCAATTTCAGCAAATGCAAATGAACTCAGTCAACGGACATACAACACATCAAAGCAAAATGGAGGCTTGGAAATCGAGACAGGTTCCCGCCCGCATGTGGATGTGACTTCCAAGCATTGTTACAGATCGCAGGACGTCTTATATCATATATATATGTCAGCCTACAACACTCCCCGACAAACTAACAAATCTATATTACTCCCCTAAATTATAAAGGCAATTTTTAATGCAGCTTTAATAACATAGGCCCCTTTATAAAAGTTAATGAGGCATAAATTAATGAGAATTATATAGTAATAACCTTTGAAGTTTACCCCTAAAGCTTATTTATATTTAGCTTATATAGCCATGAGGCGTCCCTAAACTTTTCGAAAACTGGATAAAGTAAGGGCTTACTTATCCCGTTAGCAATTATATTAATTGAAAAAATATAGCGTATTTCAACCTACTTTATATCTTAAACTTTATAAATATAAAAGTGCTATGTACTAATATATTTGGTGCGATTATGGTATTATAAGTTCCTGAAAAATGTAAGAGCTAGCTAGTTGTTATTATAAAGGATAACAGCGGCGAGCTTTCCTTATTCAACGCCTAATTCCTCTACAAGGGTTTAAAGCCAAATTGCTTTTTTAGCTAGCTTCGTGTGTCCACTGGTTTTGCACAAGCCATGGAATATATGCCCAATGCCAAGGATGCCACAGCCAAAGAAGGAGTTGTCCCTGTACCTTCCACAAGTGATCGCCGAGTCTCTTTGGAACTAGTATCGAGGTGTTTGCCAAGCGTCACAAGAAGGGTACCGAGGCAGAACACCAGTGGGAAGCATGGGAGATCAAGCAGTGGAACGAGAACCACGACTTCCACACCTGGCACTTTGCGATCATTGATGATCGCAGCTCAAAGAAACGATGGCTCTTTCTGGTTGCTCCCGGACGGGGAGACGCCATGATACCGAAGGACGGCGGAAGGTGCAAGATGAAGTTCGCATCGGGGCCATTCGTCTGTATGATCAAACCCTCCGGACGGGAAGCATGGTTTCCAGGCTTCTCAGACAACATCATGAGAGAAGCAGTTGGCGTGGACAATCCCTGTTCTGTATGGGGAATCAACGACTCACATTGGGAGAAGTGCCTGGCCTTCGAGGTCGACGGCAGCTTCAAACGCATGAAGGCTATCGCAGACCTCCAAAAGCTCCGGGCGCATGGCCGCGTGCCCCGTGAGACTGGCCCTGACATCCACCACCAATTCGTGGGCTTCGAGCTGAGGACGTCTACATCAACTAGAGACGCCGAACTGAACGATCTCTCCCAATTGATGCAGATGCGATCAGACAACAAAGACACCGATCGTTACACATTAGCTGCTTTCAATTATATGGTAATGGGCGATAGTGGTACTTGGAGCTTTGAGCGATCACTTTCCCTGCACTTTCAACACATGGCGAGCCTTTTGAAAGATGAGCCTGGTACACCAGCGAAACTCGTCGAGATGATTCGCAAGCTGGACTCTCAGCAAACAGCCGCATATCAACAACTTCTGTCAAAGTTCCTCAACGGAGTATGCTTTATGAACCGTGGACCAGGTGTGGGAAAGACACACTTTCTTCTTCTTGTGGCTCTGTGCATGCAGGCGAAGAATGAATGACGCATGCCTGAGGGCCTCACACGAAAGTAAAATAAGCTCTTGTACTTGATAGACATAAACCTGCCCGTAAGAGATGCCGCCAAAAGAATGACACGTCTCTATAAGCAGCTGGGCTGGCCTGGCACGGTTATACACATGAGCTGTTGGAGTCAAGAGGCAAAGTCAGTCGGCCGCGAGAGGATTAGAGAGTTGAGGGACCAGCTCACAGAGGATAATGCTGTCCTTCACAAGCTTGATTTTGCGGATGCTAAGGCTGCACCTCCTGAGTTCCGGTGTCTGAAATTCTCAACCGCAGTCTTGAACGCCCACCAGAACCTGAAGCTGCGGACAAGAAGCCGGAAACAACCCTTGAAGAGGACCCGACCAATGCGAAGCATGATTGTCAGACGCAAGGATTGGGCGTCGCTGTGGCCATATCGGAGGAAGGCTTGAAGACCGAGGGAGCTCAGCAGACAAGGAAACACAATGACGCGATGACGACCGCCATGACCCTCCATTAAGCCGCCGTTACATACCTATTGGCACACAGGGGCAAGTATCGGATTCTCTACGGACTACTTGGCAACATCGTGACTGGCTATGAAGACCTGCTCGAGCACGAGTTGCGAGTTCTCTACCACAATACCATCAAAGCCGCCAGCTGTGTTTTCACGACCCCAGTTACCACGAGCATTTTCGCTGGTACGCTGGCGGTAGGTCTGGATCCAGCCCTAGTAATTTTTGACGAGGTACCGCACGCTCGAGAGTTGTCGACTCTGATTCCTATCGCAAAGTTCAAACCCTTGCGTTTGGCTGTTTGGCGGGGATCCGAAGCAAACACAGCCTTATGTCAGGAGTGCCGACATGCGACCAAACGTCAATGCGTATGGAACCCAGCTGAAGATTTCTGCGATGGCAAGAGCGTGTGAGAGGGACCCGGAAATTCCATCTATAAACATCAACCACTGCGCACAAGGCGGGTTACAGGAATTGGCGTCGATACTGTTTTATGATTTCAAGATGGTGCCTGCATCAAGCGATCTGCCTCAAGGCTAACTCTGGCTCCGCGAGCATCACGTCATGAAGATCAAGAAGAATCAGGGAGCCGAAGTTTCCTGACTTCTCATGGTGCTCAAGGGTTGTAAGCCGTCTCATACCGAAAGCGATGAGAGCTTTGGCAGACACAACCCACAGCACCAAGCCATGGCTATGAATCTGGTCAAAAATCTGCTCCAGGATCCCAGATTCCACCAGACAAATGTTGAGTAGGGCACCATCCTAATCATGTCGCCATATAAATACGCCATCGTGCTCTACAAGAGAGCCATCAAAGAAATGAAGACGAAGAATTCAGAGTGGAAGAATTGTAAAGTGGAGGCCAGGACCGTCGATACCAGTCAGGGCTTCGAGACAGACGTGGTCGTTCTCGACACTGTCCACTACAATGTCACGGAGCATCTACTAGATCCTCATCGACTGTGCGTGTCATTGACGCGGGCCTCCCAAGCTGAATTTATTCTCATCCATCCATGGTTGATCAGCCGATTAGAGCATCAACACAAGGAGACCAAGCTGGCGCAGGTGGTGAAATACTGCCAGGAAAAGGGCTCTTACGTCGACATATCCAACATAAAGTAGAGGAAGTCCTGGGGTTGTTTGGATACATGTTGAACGATACCCATGCATTCGCGCCCCTCCCTATGCTGAGGGGCAAACAAATGTCGGAGCGTCTATGAAGGAAAAGGAAGAAAAAGACTTGTCTGGGGCACAATGATGATACTCCTCCCTATGCCCAGGGGTATCTCAATGCCAAGACTTCATAAAGGAAAGGAAAAAGGACCGTTCTAGGGTGTAACGAGAATATGCTTCAAGCAATTCATCTGGGAACCGGGAGTGGTGGCGTGACCCATGGCGATTTGGGCTGACTGAGGCTTGTGGAAACAACACTACCATAGTCAGCATTGGATCATTGCCAACAATGGACATGGACAGCCGCTGCAACTGTAAACATACCCAATGATTGGCGGTGCTGTAAATGCAAAGGTATCCGTAGGCTTTGTGGCCAATTCTTGTGATTTAGTGAAAATGTTCGACCTATCGCCGACCGTGTGCCGACCGACCGGTTCTTCCCAATGCTCTATGCATCTATCCAAGACACCAAAGCCGCTCACCACTGACTCTCCATCTTCCTTCCCGCAATCATATTCAATAGATTCAACCTTACACTCCACACAATATTCTCCGTACTTCCCCGATCCCGTACCTCAGGCTTCGGCGCCTCCTTCCCCTCTCCAACCGCGCCATAACTTTGGATATCACTATCCCCACTTACCAAGCCCCTCGCCTTGTGGTGGAAGAACAACGGCGGCGTCACGCTCAAGCACTTCGCATCCAGGCCCCTCTCCCTGACCCCAACCTCCTCGCCCCGCGCCAGCGCGCTCCAGCTGCCCACGGCGCGCCGACAAAGCCACGCAAGCGCGTTGTCAAAGGGTCCCGACAGTCCATCGACGCTGAGCTCATGCAAGATTTTGCGCGCGCCGCGCTGGCTGAGTGCGTACGCGAAGGTGCAGATTGGTGCGGCAGTGACGTGTACCCAGCGCGTGTGCGCGGGGTGAGCGGCGAAGTCGACGATGCCGGTGAGGTGCTCGAGGGGTGGGACGGTTGCGTCGTTGAGGATCGTGAAGTGGCGGGACATGGCTTGCTTGCCTGGGTCCGAGGCGGATAGGTCGCGGTGCTCGGGGAGCTCTTCTGGGAAGGGCTCGCCGCAGTGGCCGAGCCAGAGTACGTCCCAGTCGTCGCCGTAGGGACTGATCGGTGAGGTGGTGGGCAAAGTCGAGGCGCGGCCCGTGGGAAAGAGTGTGTCTGGGAGGGATGACAGCACAGCACGGGCGCCGGCGGCGGTGAGTTCCAGTTGGGGCTTGAGCCGCACATCCCAGTCCATGTCGTCCTCCATTATCATGGCTGAGTCGAGATTTTCCTCGACAATTCGTCGGACTGCATTCATGTGTCCTCTCCAGCTCCCGAGGTTGGTCTCCATCAACGCCTTGCGGTCCACGCCAAAGGGAACCGCCTTGTCCGGAATGGTCTCGCCGCGTATGCCGTCTACCCATTCGATATCGAATCCCGTCAACGACGATGCAAGTGCGATCGCGTCTCTTTTATCGGTGCGCTCTTTCAGCCCAACGATGAGGACCTTGCCGAATCCGAGCGTGCTGTTCACCACCCTGTTGACATCTTTGGGCTCCGAGTGCCCCTGATAACTTCTTCCATACGGCAGCTCTGTTGCCGAGGGCGACGTGGCAAATATTGTTGCTGTACCAGCGAACGAAGAGGGAGAATTGTTTTGTAAAGGTGGAAGCAGGTAGAACGAGGCAAAGATAATCAAGGCGAGTACAACGGTGACAAGTAGTCGCGGTCGCAAAGTGGTGACCATGTTTGCAAACAGTCCAAGTACTGATCACGAATGTAAGAGAAAAATGGACGCGAGGTTGCTTAGGCCGCGGCCTACCCACAAGGCCAGCAAGTAGAGTACGTACAAGGCGAGCCAATCGAGTGTGAGTTGCGATGTGTGCGGTGCAAGACTCAACGCCAAGTCGAACTACAGATAGGCGTTGTACGCAGAGAAGGACGTGTAAGAGTCATTGCACGCTCCAAAAAAAAAAATCAAGCACACCAAGCAAAAGGCTTTCGAAGCTCAAGGTTGTGACGGCGAGGCAGCAAGATCGTTGACCGCTGCGCCGTACGGTCGTTGCTTCCTCGGAAGATGATGACCTGCACAACCCACCTTCCATCGTCACGCAGGGCAAATAAGTGCCAAACCGCAATGCCGGTATCGCCGAAATGCGTGTTTGCTCCGTGATGGTGGAACTTCAGATGTCGGTTTGTTGCATACGGTGGCGCGGCCGAACAGACGTATATTGAGACGTTGGTCGGCATGTGAAACTTTCTTGTGGCGTTGTGAAGAAATGTCTCTCGGAACTCCCGAGGACGTCCGCAATGGCAAAGCATGTTTCTCTATTTCCGGACTAGAAGAAGTAACGTCCGTGTTCTCAGCTGCTGTCTGAGATGGCGGTGGACTGGAATATCGCGGGTTGTCGTCATAGCCGGAGGTTGTTCGTTGAAGTCATTGACGATCACATAGTCATTGGGGGACCGGACTGCAAGCCTCAACTACTCGCGACCTCTCGCTCGCGCTTGCGGCCTTGGCCAAGCTCCAACATGATCCACTCGTAAGTAGCCCACTGCACCGCATTGACAATGAAGGCACGCACACCGCAGACTGTCAAGCCTCGGAAGAATACGCGCATGCCGCCTTCCCTATAGGCCTCTCTTGCGATCTCGACTGCGCCCATCCTCTTGCCTGAAGTCTCGACCAAAGGCGTCATTTCTCCCGTGACCAAGGCTTGACTTCCAGCACCATGGACTTGAGCCTGCACTCTCGTCTTGATCACATCCAACGGAAAGATACTTACCCAGGTCACCACGCCTGCAAGTCCACCGCAAAGTAGGATTTTGGCTGTCTCAGCACCACTTGACCCATCAACTGAAATGCCGTCCAACTTTCCATTCCGGCTCTCGCTCAGCCACTTGTCCATCCATCGTGTGGTCAGCTCATAGCTCCAGAAATAGAAGCCATAGCCGACACTGTCACGGATAGCGGTGACTGTGCCACCAAAGTATAGCCCTCGAACACCGCCCTCGGTGCGACAGATACTCTTCACGATGTTCCAGCTAGACGCCTGTCCTGGAGTGGAAGCGAGCTGGGATCGACACTTGATAAGCTCCGTGGGCGTGGAGACCACCCAGGTAGCGAGACCACCAATGGCGCCAGCAAGGAATGTTGTCCAGAGGTTTGAACCAGTCGTCGATGCGTCTGGCGCGGTAGCTAATTGTGGTTCCAATGTGGATTGTGACGGAAACGCCTGGTTTAGGAACGCCTCGGACCGGTTATATGAGACGAACAGCAAGGCGTTCAGGGCACCATAGCCAAGAATAGGGGCGGCAGTGCCGGTCGAGAAGTTCCGCAGCAGAGATAGAACAGTAGTTGGAGGCCTCGCCAGCCCTGCAGACGTCGCCGGACTGGTCAAGCTGACATTGCTGTGACTTTGTGCTTGCAGCCGGACCTTGAGAATATCGAGTGGGTTGCCAATGACAATCCCTACTGCGCCAGAGATGTATCCAGCCCAGAAATCGGCTGACATGTTCGATGTGTGTATAGCAGTCGAGATTTCAAAGACATACAGTCTGTCAAATAGGTTATCTTGGCATGCTCAAGTCGTATCTCCGGAATGCGCAGTGGTCCAGTGCCGGGAGCAGTCGTGAGGCCTCAACTCTGGCTTCGCCAGTTGTGCGAGGCGTATATTTCCGCTGCTCCACTTTGAACTTTCGGGTAACGCGTATCCAACACGGATTGGTCATAAAGGAGGAAAAGATGAGATCGGCCGCCGCGTATGTTTTGTACACAGTAAGAGAAGGCATCGTGGTGCAATCTTCAGACGACGAGCTTTACTAGCCTGGCAAGGGTCGAAGAGGGGTGTCCAGGGTTGGGGTTGCGATGAGGACGGCTTTCGAAAGTAAAGTTTAAAACAGGTCCGGCATTTTGTCAATCGAGTCTCTTGGAGACTACGGAAAACGGAGTTGAATACTTATATTGCCAGCATATCAGATGGTGGTGGAGTTGTTACACGAGGCAGGAACGCTGATCATATCAAATCGGCAGGAGCAACACCATCGCCCCCGATTTCCGGTGGCAGCCTTGGAAAGTCGCTGCCAATTGTCTCCAAGACATCATTCTCCTGAAATTGTCAATTCTTGCATTACGGTTTTTTCCTGAAGTCGTGGCGTTGCAACAATAGTCGCATTTCGGATCCAGCACCACGTGACTAGGTGAGGCAGACGCGTCTTCGGAGCCTCGGCCAGCACGCGTCCCCTGCCAATGTCAACAAACCATCATCCAACACACCCGACTCACCTTTCAGAGCCACCCGCGGTTCGAAGTGGCAAATTCTGTGGAGGACTGCCTAGACTGCTTCTCATCGTCCAGAGATCGGTTCTAGCACAATGTGAGCACATTTCTTCGACGCACGATCCCAGATGCCCATGCTGAGCGAGTATGCTGTTGTCCAGGACCGAAGCCGCGTCGACGCCAAAGGCGAACAAGGAGAATGTCGCGCCTAGGAGCCGCTTTCCCACGCCCTCGACAGTCGACAAGCTACGCAAGCCTTTCAGTTGCCCCGGCTCCGCCAACAGAGCGGCCGCTGCACCGATCACCAGAAAGAGGAAGAGAGTGGACTATAAGGGAGCTGATGACTCCGTTGAGGCCGACAAACCCTATTCCAATGATGATCGCCTCGCCCTCGCCAATCGCGAAGTCAACAAATTTCCTGCATTCAAGGTCAAAGACAGGTCCACGGTCTTTCGCAAGGCTTTTGCTGTCCCTCTTATCAACAAGGACACTGCTGCCTACAATCCAAATCGTGCACCACCTACCCTGGGCCTGAGGCAGGGCGCTGTCTTCGTCGCAAAGCCACTTCATGACCCAACTGCCGAATTTTCTATCGTGCTCTACGATCCCACCGTCGACGACAAGCCCGAAGTACCGAAGGCAGACGAGAGGCCAGTTGAGAAGATTGATGAACCACTCATGCACAAGAGCCTGTCCGAGATCCTTGGTATCAAGAAGAAAGTCGAGGGCAAGCATCCTCGTGTCCCTGTCGTCATTGATCCCAAGCTTGCCAAGGTTCTGCGACCGCATCAAGTCGAGGGCGTTCGGTTCATGTACCGATGCGTCACGGGCATGATCGACGAGAAGGCCAATGGCTGTATCATGGCAGACGAGATGGGTCTCGGCAAGACCCTGCAGTGCATCACGCTGATGTGGACTCTACTGAAGCAGTCGCCAGACGCAGGCAAGTCTGCGATTCAGAAAGCCATTGTTGCTTGTCCGTCCAGTTTGGTCCGCAACTGGGCAAATGAACTAGTCAAGTGGCTCGGGCCCGGTGCCATAAACCCTTTCGCAATTGATGGCAAGGCTACCAAGGAAGAGCTGATTCGACAGCTTCGGCAGTGGGCCATGTCAAGTGGTCGTTCGGTCACTCGCCCAGTCATCATCGTCTCCTACGAGACTCTACGTCTGTACGCCGATGAGCTGAAGAACTGTAAGATCGGTCTGATGCTCTGCGACGAGGGCCACCGACTCAAGAATGGAGACAGCCAGACATTCACCGCTCTGAACAGTCTCAACGTCACCAGAAGAGTAATCTTGTCTGGTACACCTATTCAGAACGACTTGTCCGAATACTTCGCACTGATAAGCTTCGCCAATCCGAACTTGCTCGGCACGAGGCTGGAATTCCGAAAGAAGTTCGAGCTTCCTATCTTGCGAGGCCGAGACTCTGAGGCCAGCGACAAGGAACGGGAGAGGGGCGACCAGTGCTTGACGGAGCTGCTCGGACTCGTCAACAAGTTCATCATCCGCCGAACGAACGACATTTTGTCCAAGTACTTGCCAGTCAAGTATGAGCATGTCGTCTTCTGTAACCTTGCTCCGTTCCAGCTAGACTTGTATAACTACTTCATCACAAGTCCTGCCATCCAGGCCCTCCTTCGCGGCAAAGGTAGTCAGCCACTCAAAGCCATCAACATTCTCAAGAAGCTGTGTAACCATCCGGACCTGCTTGACCTACCCAACGATCTCCCTGGTAGTGAGTCGACATATCCCGATGACTTTGTTCCCAAGGACTCCAGAGGCCGCGATCGCGACGTCAAGCCTTGGTACAGCGGTAAAATGCATGTTTTGGATCGTATGTTGGCGCGCATTCGTGCCGACACCACCGACAAGATCGTCCTGATCTCCAATTACACTAGCACCCTGGACATCTTTGAGAAGCTCTGCCGCAATCGTACCTATCCTTGCCTCCGACTTGACGGTACCATGAATGTCAGCAAGCGACAGAAGCTCGTCGACAAGTTCAACAATCCTGAGGGTGATGAGTTCATCTTCCTCCTATCCAGCAAGGCTGGGGGCTGTGGTCTTAACCTCATTGGCGCCAACCGTCTGGTGCTCTTCGATCCAGACTGGAACCCTGCGGCCGACCAGCAGGCTCTCGCTCGTGTCTGGCGTGATGGTCAGAAGAAGGACTGTTTCGTGTATCGCTTCATCGCAACAGGTACTATCGAGGAGAAAATCTTCCAACGGCAGAGTCACAAGCAGTCGCTATCCTCTTGTGTGGTGGACGAGGCCGAGGACGTCGAGCGGCACTTCAGTGCCGATAGCTTGCGGGAGCTGTTCCAGTACCGGCCGGGAACGAACAGTGACACGCACGACACTTTCAAGTGCAAGCGGTGCAAGCCAGATGGGCGGCAATTCATCAAGGCACCAGCGATGCTGTATGGTGACACGAGCACGTGGAATCATTTCGTCAACGATGCGCTCAAGAGCATACAGGATTTGTTGTTGCGGCAGGAGTGCGGGTCAGGAGAGGTGTCAGCTGTGTTCCAGTATATCTCGCATTGATCACTCGATGCTTCCGAGGACTTTTTCTGGGTTTTGTGGTGTGCTTTTGCTCTTTTGCGTTGTCGAATTGATGGACCGCTGGGAGTCTACGTTCAATGTTTGGGCGTATAAGGAATGGGCAAGACGTTGACGCTGGCTTCAAGACGTACGTACATGTTTGCATCGCTGGAGTTTCTTTTTTTTTTTTTTTTTTAGGAGCGGGACAGGCGGAGTTTAGAGCATAGATGACCAACCTGTTGTACCTAAATACTTGAGATGCAACACAAGAGCTTGACTGCATGATAAGCCACTGGGAGCAAGTCTTCGATCACACAAATTATTCATCTGATGAACCACTGCTGCATATGCGCCTGATCATGAATGAATCGCCCGCGTCGGTTCACAGTCGGCAACTATTATTGTAGTTTGCTGTTTTGAAGTCAGGTGAGTTCTTAGCTTCGTACTAACTGCACGGGCAAATGATTGCTTCACGCCGTTCCACGACTGCTGCCATCACTATTGCCGAGGGCGCCGATGCAAGCACATGCATGCATGCTGCCATTTAGGGCCGCGGCTTCGAGAGGCTCGTGCCAGCCGTCCGTCTAGAATATGGAAATCAGAATAGGGACCAGTCTCTGTGTGTGACAAGATGGGCTATTCCTGGGTAAGGTCTTTATTGGACACACTATGTTCGAGTTGGCCGAATAGTCACAAGGTGGGAACACTGTGCTCTATAGTTGAAGTGGTGATTGCAACGGGAATGCACAGCTCACATATGCAGCTTCCCGACGAGGACGTTCAAAGATCGAGTTTAACATTTCTGCTCCAGGCAGCACCAACGCCTAACTTGATCCTCTTCAACCATCCTCCTTGTTCCAATTGAGATCCTTATCAGGCACCAGCACTTACTACTCACTGCCCATTGCCAGCCACGGGCGCACTCCAGAAAGTATCATCAAAATCTGCTCATTGCAGAAGTGAGGGCTTCCTTTAAAAGAAGCTATTCTTCTCTCCACGCCATCCGTGCCACAGCTTGACCCTTCGAAATCCTTCAGAAAACCATACCAGCAGACCAGCCACAGCCAGAGGTGGGCCTCGCCGACCTCAGATGAACAAAGAAACCGAATACGAGCCTAGACGTGCCAATCCAGGACCCAGCCGCCGCCCTTTCAACGTCGCCTGAATCATCGGACACGAATGACAGAGGAAGTGCCACAATGGAAGTCACGATGACTCGCCCGCAGTATCAGCCTTACAGGCAGGACAGACCACTGCAGGGCTGGGCGAGAGGCGCAGCACGAGCACAGCAGCGCACGTTGCAGCAGCAATGTGCGCCCTCCTCAAAGCATCCCCACGCAAGAAGGGCCGTCTCTGCAGCTACGATGCTGACGCCGAAGCTGCCGTACCAGTCGCAGTCAAGCAATGTTGGTGGTAAGTCTCACCCGGTGCGCAGATCCCCATGTGCTGCGAATCGCGAGGACCCTGGAGCTTTTCACCTGTTTGCCACGCCGCGCGAAACGATGCAACATTCCGGACTCGGTCTCGTACAACGAGATGGCAAATTCCCGACACAACGAATTTATCGAACCCTGGGCCGATCTCCCGCAAAGCATTTGCACGCGTCCGGGCGTCTTGCAGGGACCCACTCCACCGGCTTGTGGCCGGCTTCGACTGTGCCGCTTCTATAAACAGGGACAACCACACAACCACTATCCCCGTGCGACCCCTTGCACGACCAGGGCCCTTCCAACGGCGTCATCGACCTGGGGCTGTGCCAAAGCCTGCGAACCTGCTTGACGGCCAAAGAATTCCCCGTGTCAGCATGGCGCCGTGCAGCAACTTCCATGGCTCTTCGCTCGCCTTGTGGGCCGCCAACTTGCCCCTGGCTAGTGGTAGCCGACCCAATGAACCGGACTCCCTCCGACTAGCACGACAATACAAGTTGCGACGGCCTGAATGGTCGCCAACACGCTACGGGACGCTCTCTGTGGGTCTGGATTATTGGAACTACGAGGCCTCTTGGCTCTGTGTGTGCCCGAATTGCTTGGCTACAAGTCACGAGCTTGGACTGTTGAGTGTGCAAAGCAAAACGGAAAAGACCCCCCACTTCGCTTCATGGAAAAGGGGCCGGCATCAAAAGGTTCGAGTCTGGTCCAGTCGCGGCATTAGAACCCACCGTGGATCTTAACAGCAAGCCTTCTAGAAGCTCCGACTGCCGTCACTACCAGCGCAGGGGGAAAGCTTCAAGGTCTTTGCAGATTATCTCCGGCCTAGTGGACGTGTACTTACAGGGGCTGAAAGGGTTCTCCAGCTGACAGATCGTCTTACTCGTTGTATTTATCCAGGCTCGATTCCCCCGCACCGCAGCGTTTCCAACGAGAGCATGCCGCAGTTCAGCTCAACCTTTATCCCCGGTGGTCACGACGATTACCACATGCCCGAGATGTACGCGCCCGCACCTCAAAGGTCAGTATACCCAGCTGCCCATGTCCTAGAATCCACACAACATTTGCCTCTTGAGTTCCCGGTTTTTGCGGTACCGCATAAGATCGTCACGCTTGCGTGAGCGCCGTTGGAACTGGAACCTTGGAGATTCTGGGCCCCTCCCCCTAAAATGAGAGGCGCTGAGGGCTGACGTTGGATCGGGCACTACTGCAGGGTTATGCCCGAAGTCCCTCAAAACATGCAACAAGACCTTCAACGCATGGAACTCGAAGCTCGCGAAGTTCGTCCTCAATATCACAACGGCTCGACTCCTAACTACCTGGGCGACGCCGGCCACGTCCGCGACGCCTCGTTCAGCAGCGCCGTATCCGATTACACAATCCCAGAAAAAGAGTTCCACCCCTGGGAAGACGGACAGACGAACTACAACACAATGGCCGACTACGAGGCGCCCGGCGACTCCCCCTTCCCCAGGATAAAGGGGGAGAACATACCGCCCAGTGACAAAGAGAAGGAGGAAATATTATACAATGCGCGTTCGCATGTCCTGCACTCCAACAACGTCAACATGCAGCTGACGTGGGCGCGCGACTCGCTCAACTATGTCGAGACTGCCGCCGAAGTGCGAGTACGAGACAACCGCAATAATTATGGGGCCCGCCCTCAAACGCCTGCGATGGAACACGATCTTAAAGTGGACGCCATGAGCATTGTTAGATTCCTCGTCGAACAAGGCCACCCCGAAGCTATCTTTATGAAGGCAAAGTGGGAGGAGTTTGGCAAGTTTGACGAGAGGCAGGACAAAAAGGGAGCGTTTATGCGGTACAGAACGGCGGCGGAGCAAGGCTGGGCACGCGCCGAGTACAGAATGGGCATGCTCTACGAGAATTCGAACGACGTCGACAAGGCTATCCAGCACTACTACAACGGCGAGCGGGCGGGCGACTCGGCTGCCATGTACCGGCTGGGAATGATGTCTTTACTAGGACAACATGGCCAAAGGCAGGACTTCCATCGTGGAATCGACCTGATCAATCGAGCGGCAGACACGGCTGACGAAGATGCCCCACAAGGCGCCTATGTATATGGTATGCTGATCGCAAGGGATCTACCAGATATAGTGGTTCCCGAAGATCTACTCCCGTACAAGGTTGATACCGCCAGGCAGTACATCGAAAAAGCGGCTTACCTCGGATTCGCGAAAGCACAGCTGAAAATGGGCCAGGCTTACGAACTGTGTCAGCTCGGCTGCGACTTCAATCCCTCGTACTCGCTTCATTATTACGGCCTTGCCGCAGCTCAGGGGCAACCTGAAGCTGCACTTGGTGTCAGCAGGTGGTTTCTTTTCGGTTACGAAGGCACTTTCGCCAAGAATGAAGGATTGGCGTTCAAATTCGCGAAGCAAGCCGCGGACGCGAAATTGGCTACTGGCGAGTTCGCTATGGGCTACTACCACGAAATTGGAATCCACGTCCCGAAAGATCTGAATGAGGCACGGCGGTGGTATGATTTGGCGGCATCGCATGGAAATCAGGATGCTGTCGGACGATTGGACAGTTTGAGCAGGAACAAGAGCCTGTCGAAGAAGGATCACGAAACAACGGCACTGACTCGTATCAAGAGTCAACATGGCTCAATGCGAGGAAAACGGCCAGAGAGGCTTGCACGGATGAAGGATCAGCAGCATATGGCGGCATTGCCAGAGTCCGGGCCGGGGACACCAAATTCAGCTGGCCAACGGATCTCGCCAAATCCATCACCTAGATATGGACCACAGGGTGGCGGCGACCGTCCACCCGCGTTCGGTTTGAATATCGCAGGGGACCAAGGTTTGGCTATGAGGCCGAAATCAGCAGCACCGTATCCCGAAGACGAGCCACAGCCACTCAGACCACGATCTGCTGCACCATACCCTGAAGAGGGACCTAGACCACCTCCACACCAACAGCGACCACACTCTGGCCTCCCACCACCAAAGCGCCCTAACGATCCCTACGCTGCTCGTCCAGGTAGCGCCGGTGGCAGAGTAGGTCCTGGTCCCAACCTGGGGCCGGGTGGTGGCTTCCCACCTGCAGGTACTATGCCTGGCCAAGGACGTGGTGCTCGTGCACCCTCGGCAAACCAACAATACCCTGCTGGACCTGGTCCTGCTTCACCTTACCCGCCTGGCGGACCAGGTGGACCAGGCTACCGACAAGGCAGCATGGGCGGCCAGGGCTACGGCGGGCCCAAGCCGTCTCCTGGGCCAGCTGGAAATGGTATGGCGATTTTGGCTGCCTCCAACTCATACTCCACAAGTCTTGACTCTATGAACACTAAACTAACCACCTTCACTGCAACAGGACGAGGCGGCCCTCCAGCACCGATCCACGCCCCCTACGGCAACATGCCCCCGCCCTCACAACAATCCCCCTCAATGCTCCCGCCTCAAAACGCCCCCTATGCCAACGGGCCCCGACCCAGCTCCCGCGCCGGCGCAGGGCCAGGCCTCGGCGGCCCGGGCTCGCGGCACCAATCGCCCCATGGCTCAAGGCAATCGAGCCAGCCGATGCCGCAGCAACCGCAATCGCGCCCGTCCACTGGCGGCGTCAGTCTCAGCGACAGCAGGCCGCCTACTGCGCCACCGGCCGCGGTCGGGGTTAGGCCTTCGGGTACGGCGAGTCCTGCGCCGAGCGGCAGGGCGCCGTCGATTGCGTCGCAGTCGACGCAGTCGTCGCAGAAGCCGCCGAGGGCGCCTAGTGATCATCCGGATGGCAAGACGGTGGGTGGTGGGCCGGCTACGTTTGATGAGATGGGGGTGCCGAAGCATAAGGATGATAAGGACTGTGTGAGTACTACGTTTGCGTCTTTCGCACTTGTCTCTGCCTGTTTCTTATCACAAGCTGCTTGTGTCTTTTCCGAGTGGCCTTGCTGGGTTTTATAAAGTAGTATGCGACGAATGCTAACGAGATCATAGGTCGTCATGTAATAGTGCACTTCGGAGAACATATTTGGGACAATTCTGGACATGAGGGAGGGTAAAATCTTTGGGCGAAATTGCATATATGTTGAGTAAGCAGCGCAATGCAAAGAGATACCATACTGCGCGAAAGCATATGCATAATACAATATCTTTACTTCTCCATGAAATTCTCCCCGTAGACTTTGTTTCCGATAGTTTCGAGAATATCGGTCAAGGTGGGCAGTAGGCAATTATCGAGCTATTGATGTGCGTCTCTGGACTACAAGACTGTTTGATGCGATACGCAGATCTGCATTCATATGTGCACGCATTGCTGAAGCTGCGATTTTGGTGGGTAGAATTCTGGTAACTCGGCTAGTGGGAGCCCCAAGGTGGACATTTTGCATTCTGTGGGTGATCATATATGCGGTCGAGCTCCTGTAAACAAGCCGGTCGTAGCCGGGAAAGGCACACATAAGCCCACGGGCAATGGATGGAGAGTCCCATACACTGCTGAGAGTTCATCACTTCGTCCTCAAGCTCTAGCTAGTCACTCTGATAATTCACAGCTAAATTGGGCAAATGGTCAGGCTGAGGTAGTCTTTTCATGAAATTGAACTGATTGTGAAGGTAAAGACCTAAAATGCACATAGTGTATTTTCAAGGCCTCAACCACTCGCTCGCTCTGGAGAGTAAATACAGTGTCGAAAAAGCAGCGCACAGCTATCGACGTCTCCCCAGCACTCTCCTATACAAGCTTCAGTGTGAACTCCCACCGAGCTGAATTGAGCACAGCTCGTACCCATCACCTTCAGAAAGCTGTCTGCAGGCCTAAATATTCATCCCTGGACCGCACGGAATCTGGCCCTTTAGCAATTCCGGCCGAGGAACTTTAGTTCCCGTGCACTCGTAAGACACGGCGTTTTGATAGTCGACGAAGTCCTTTTTGAGGGTGTGCAAAGGAAGGTCGCGGGCATCCAATAGCAGATCTTCAGGGAGTTTGCTACAATGGCACTTACAGTCAGCAGGTACTTTGAGAAACACGCCGCAGCAAGGCCAGCAAAGAAACTTACCTGGGAAGATAGTAGGCGATGATGAACACAGCCACTATGGCCGGGTCGTGGTCAGGGTACACCTCGAGATATTCCTTGAACTCCTGGGTACACTGGGTTATTGTGCCCTGTGGGAGGGGCACGCCTGGGTCGTCTCCTATTGTGAAGACCTCGTCAAGGAGGCGGCGGAAGGCTGAGACGGCATGGGGGTGTGGGCTCATTTCTGACTTTCGCATGTGTGTGCGTGCCACGCCAAGACTGTCGTTTTGTTTCTGATAGAAACGAGATCTCTGGAGGTGACGGAAAATTTTACCTGGTTGCGTTTGCGTAGAAAGGTGGGTTTGGGAAGAGTGTGTGTCGCTATAGGACAAGAGTTTGTCCGCGAAGTCTGTCTGGTGTATTGTGCAAAAGTCAACTACTCTAATATGGCCGTGTATATGCAGCGCTTCAATTCTGGTGACTATACAGACATACTGACAGACAAGTGGATCATGCTGGGCAGCATATGACTAGATAAGACTAATTCGTCAGAGAATAGTCACTGGAACTGTCGACACTATCAGCTTATTCTTTATCCTCGAGCTTTTCCTACGATTGTCACAAATGCACATTGTGTGATGAAAATTGGTGTCATTCGCGATCGATCTTTGGAGGATTACAGGTATATTCACTGCGCACAGCGCGATCAACGTCCCAATGGAGTTCGACCATCGTAGTCAATCTGCACCCACCAAGAGCCAGCTAGTTCACGTTCTTAACGTCCAGCTTTGCCATTGTTTGCGCACCTCTGCACAACACCAGCGGTATAATCTCCACTTACACCTCACACCAAGCACACAACCCAGGAAGAGGTTCGTAGAGCTTGTTCGAGCTCTTGGTCTACACGTTGTTGAGCAGCTGTAGAACTTGATATGTATGCAGAGCTTTGCTCCACGTGTAGAAACCGGGGCTATACTCGATGGGGGAACGCAGTCAAGGCAATGTTCGTAGACATCCAGGTGGCCACGATGGAGTAGTAAAGCTGGATCGTGATTGGAGATTGTATCCCGTCAATGAGCTGGTGGTAAATGTGACGAACATTCCAAAGTGTAAGTCCATCCATGTTAGGAAGAACTGAAAGATGGAAATTTCCCGAGTCTTGCGGAACGCCCAGACAAAGCCAATCTTGATCAGTAATGTGATGCAAGTGAAGATATGGCCCACTCCGAATGCCCAGGTGGAGCCAGAGACTTGAATTGGCTGAAAAGAGCTGTGCATTTGCACATTCATATAAAAGCGACAAGGAGTATGTTCTGCTGGAAACTACCCATAGCTGTGATCACAGCGTTGTAAAAGGGGTTTTGGGCTTGCGGGGATGGCAAGACGTTGATTACCGCAGCATCGACTAGGGCAACACACGCAGAGAGGGCGGTCCTAAGGTAGAAACCCGTTGCATCACGGATAACTGTTGCCATGGCGCCGACTTAGAAGTTGCTTTGTGCCACCACCTGCAACCTCAGCACGTCCGGCTGGATGATTCAGGCGCTCACTTCTGGATAGCGGACTTCGTTCCAGATGTGAGTCACGGCATCGCTGGCGTGATAGGTAATAACTTGTCCACTCACAGCAGCATTCAGTCGCAAAGAGGTGGCTGGTGGCATATGCTTGGAAGAAAGCATCACAAACCTGGCTCGATCGACTGATATGGTATTAATAGTGGTGAAATGACCGACTGTAGCTCAGTGGAAGAAAAAAAAGCAGGACGTCTGGCGTGGCAGACTGACGGGACTACCGGAAGAACGAACAGCTCAAACGCAGGAGTGAAGTTACAGGATGCCCAAAGTCAGTCAGCACGTCTCTGTCGTAGCAGATTCAGGAGGTCGAAACGTTACTACCAGTCGGGGCGGTATCTTCGCAAGACCGATGCTGGGTGCCGTCTGCGGTCCGGATTACCCGGGTGTACGATTCTTGGCACGTGCTATGAACGTTCAGCTCGAAGGCAGTCGAGAGCCTTCCAGAATTCGGCGCACAATAAGAAATTAATATGGTTGAAGCACTACCGCTACTTCAAGCATCATGAAGACTGCGAGCCTATATGCATGAACGGCGCAGGTCTTGGTTGTTCATCGGTACATGTAGTATAGGTTTGAATCTGCGTTGGTGTTACCGCGTTGAAGTCAAGAAGGGTCTTAAGTGGTTGGCAAGAATAATTATTTTCTGCCGCGAAGGAAAATGCGATTCTGTCGAGTTTCGAGAGATTGTAGAAGTGGGCTTATAATGTTCCTGCCGGACGGAGTTTTCGTGAAAATGCTAAACCTTTCCTGTGCACATATGGTATGAGTGAAGCGCGAGGACGAATAAACTTATCTTTCACGTTTAAAGATTGCGAAGAGCTTGTTCATTGAGGAAGGAAGAACAATCTGAGACTGCCATGCCGTTTGTGATGACCTGTTACTGTGTGTAAGAAGTAATGTTGAAATCTCCGACGGAAGATCCGACTCTCTCTATCATCTTTCACATTGCCCACTTGTTGATCCATAAGCTCTGACTTGCCTATTTCGCAGCTTTTGCCTTTACCAAAACCGCAATACTTGTACTGAACAACTCGTAACTTCAACTTCTACCGACATAAAGTTGCGACGTCACTAGCCACGCACGTATTAGCCCATCTTGGAGCCCACATTTTAATCTACCCGTAATCAAAGCGACAATGCCGGTGCCCACAACCACCTGGATTTCGAGGCTGGGGTCTATTGCCTTGGCTGAAGACATTGGCCTGGATAATGGCTTTCTTGGTATCCCAAAGAATGTCCTGCTGGTCATTGGATATTTATTCGTCTGGACCCATGTAAATTATCTCTTGGTCAAGAAATACAACTTGGTAATGCTTTCTCTGCAACTACTTGTAATCTTGAATACTGACTGACTGTTTGCAGTCGTGGTACCCGACTTCCCAAGTGGTCCCCACCCTGGCTATAATCGAAGACGTGTCGACCGAGCACAGCAGACTAGCCTGGATGAGCTTCCAAAGCACTAAATCGAAGCCAACAATCTAATGGTGAAAGAGTAAATTCAGCCGGTGGTCAGAGATGCTTCAAAGCTTGCACAAAGTACGTATTGAGTGAAGACAGCGTGGCTGAGCATTGTACTAACAGCTCTCACAAACAGCTTTCGGAATGCACGGTAGCATGCAATGACAGAGGCTTTATTTCGTAGCCTGCATTATGCCTGGGGCTTCGTTAACGTTATTGTTGGTGTTTCTGCGATCGGGAGACTGGGGCCAATCAGTGTCTGGATCTTTTTATTCAGGCAGATTCTCTGCGCCTCGCTGCTCTGTCAAGTATTGACCTACTAGCGCCACTCCGTCATATTGGTCGACTCATCTAGCACAGCCCTTGGAGGATGGACACCTGCCCCTGGAAATGTTGTCGGAATTCGGACAGCTTTGAAGGCTACTGTCTTGCCAGCGCTCTTGTATGGCACGACTGTACAGTAGACCTGTTACAATTTCGACTTCTGGCCGCTGGTGCAGCCAAATCAAGGAAAAGCACACACAATTCTGCGCGGGTTCCGGACCCTGGGGAATGCTGGTGTGGCTCAAGTCTCTGTCTTTCAGTGGTTCACGTTCCACGCTATCACGGCAGGCTGGCGCACAATATTGGTTATACCTACGCTTGCGGTCCTCATTCATGTTCAGGCTTCTCTACTACCGGGCGACGGGCAAACCGTGGTTCCCTTCGATCGCACATTCGGGGTGAACAAGGTTTTGGACAGAGATTATCTTACAGCCTAGGAGGCATTTTGGTCGGTGTCGCTCTCGTCGTGGGGGCGCATATACTGAATTCATTTTCAGGCCTATCGCTGCACCTTGTGCAAAGCCTTTGTCGTGTTGGGTTCCTTCCTCTTTGGCGCGATGTGTCTTTGGGGCGTACTCCAATTAATGGGGTCTTTTTCGGGGGAACGTACCGACGGAGGGAGGTAGGATATGGTGCCGAACAACACCAATGGAGTAGGGCAGTCACTTTACACTGTATGCGTTGTACACAGCGAGACCCCTTGACGGCGTCTTACTGAACCTCGTTATTCCTTGCGAGGAGCAATTAGGACGGAACCTACCAGACCACAACTTGCTTTTTGGGTATCTCGTATAAAAATAAAATAAAATAAAAAAGGTTCTGAAGCAGGATCGTATCCCATATTCCTAATATTATTCTCGAGAACACCTCACAACTCTCAGTCAGTTTTTGACCACTTTCATGACAACAGATGGATAACATAAGTTGGGATCTCGACGGTGACTCGACATTGTGGTGGCCCTCCCAGCATAGATGGTCGTCGACATCTCGTGAACATGGAGTACCCGTCGATGACAAAAATATGTCAAAGATTTTTGATTATATCTACTGGTGCCCTCCAGGTCGGCTCAAAGTCCAGGAATCATGTCTCGAGAGAAGCGATGCATTTGCCGGACGACTTTGTGTTGAAATGGCAGTTCTACCATAGCATGCATGCCAAGCTTGACGTTGACTCTGCCAGGGTTGAATGAATAAGCATCTACAGGGGTCCTGGGCCGAGCGCTTTGCCCGCAACGTCAATCGTCAGCCTGCCGCAGCCTGGCTCGCTTTCAGAAGCTCTCGAAACAACCACCAACACCACGCACTTCCCAGACGAGAGACCATACGACCTTTTGTGACTTACGAGACGCACAATAGTCAGCTTCATTCAAGCCTCCGATACTCTACCTCCTCATCAATCTCTACCACGCTACCCACCACCTCCGGCAACTGACACCGCACACCCAATCCACCATGGCCGACCGCCAACTCACACAGCTCCTGACGCAGCTCAAGTCGCAATCCTCGACGCTCTCCTACACCGACGCCGCCAAGCTCCTCTCGCGCGCCAAGCTCCTTCTCCTCAAGCTCTCGGCCCTCTCCCCCGCCACCCCGCCCCAGCCCACGCCCATCCTCGCCCTCGCGCGCGAGACCTACGAGCAAGGCGCGCTCTACAGCATCCGCGCACGCGACCCGGACGCCTTCACGCGCTACGTCACGCAGCTCGCGCCCTTCTACGAGCTCCCCGCCGCCGTGCTGCCGCCGAGCCTGGCCGCACGCAACAAGGTCACCGGACTATATCTGCTGCTGCTGCTGACGCAGGGCCGCTATGCGGAGTTCCACAGTGAGCTGGAGAGCTTGAGCACGCGCGAGGGCGGTGGTGGCAGTGTGGATGTGGAGGGCGATCGGTTCTTGGGATATCCGATTCGATTGGAGCGGTGGTTGATGGAGGGCAGCTACGATCGGGTGTGGAAGGCGATGAAGAGCCGTGAGGTGCCGAGCGAGGAGTACGCTGTGTTCTCTGAGGTATGTCTATATCAAGCCCTCGCCCTTCCTGTTCCTCTTGTCCATCAGACGCTCCTCAACCCCTCATGTCACTTTACACCAAAGATCACCCGCTGACCTAGTGCCGAACGAACAGATCCTCACGTCCCAAATCCGCTCCGAGATCGCCTCCTCCAGCGAGCGCGCGTACCCCTCCCTGCCCATTTCATCCACCAAATCGCTGCTCTTCCTCGATTCCGAGGGTGCTGTCATGGAGTTCGCGCGCGCCCGCGGCTGGCTGCTGCGCGACGGCATGATCTACTTCCCGACCGAGGCGCCCGCCGCCACCGCCGAGGACGCCGGCGGCGCCGTCAAGGAGGACATGAGCAAGCTGGTTATTGAGAACGCGCTGGGCTATGCGCGTGAGCTGGAGACTATTGTGTAGTCCGGCTCTGCTTTCCATGACTGGGGGAACTCTGGTGAGGGGTTGTTGCTATGTGGCAGGGCAGTTAGTCAGAACTGACCGCATGGCCGTGGTGCGTGCGGCTGAACGGAGAAGCACATTGATCTGGACTCGCTAGAGTGGATGGCAAAATGCATAGACGCGATGGCAATGTAATATCATTAGAAGCGAATGACGCATCTTGCGAGGGCTTGTCTGCTGTCAACAAGTGACATGGCAGGGGAACAATACAGTGAGAGTAGGCAGGGTATTACGGACTGTTCGAAATCGAGCCAGACACGGTTCAACACACATGCACGTCTCCATCAGTCTCACGTCAAGTCGCTCACACAGGCACACTACCAGTCAGAAGATAATCGTAAATCGAATTAAGTGCTACCTTTTCTACTCCGCCACTCACAACCATAAGTAGCAAGTTTTTCTGAACCATCACCCCCTTTCCTCCGCCCTTTCCCTATATCC
The DNA here is from genome assembly GCA_022609195.1 of Plenodomus libanotidis. NCBI lineage: Eukaryota > Fungi > Ascomycota > Dothideomycetes > Pleosporales > Leptosphaeriaceae > Plenodomus > Plenodomus libanotidis. The sequence continues at coordinate 204,347 of JAGKQA010000048.1, forward strand.
CGTCCCCATCGCTCGCCAAGCAATACACTTAGAAGAACAGCTTCAACCCACTGCCATGCTTGCCGACCTCGCAGACCTCACACACCGTGCACACCGTGCCCTTGTACTTGGAGTGGTACTTGGCGCCGTCGAATGCACACTCCTCGTGCGCGTCGCCGCTGTAGATGGGCGTGTGGCTGGCAGCGCAGATCTCAAATTCGGCGAACTGGTCGAATTCGATCTCGACTGCGTCGCGCGGGTTGTGCTCACATTGCGTCTTGATTTTGCGTGCCTGCAGCGGTATTTTTGTCAGTATATTGAGAATAAGAACGTCTTGTGCAAGCGTATGTATAGTAGTGACTTACGCTTTCCAGGAATTTGGGCGCGCCGCCGTTCGCCAGGATGCGGTTGGCGAAGCTCAGCGCCGAGCTGTAGTTCTTGCTCCTTGCCGCCAGGTTCATGGCGTTGGCAAGGGCGAGTTGCCGGTGAGGCACCTCGATCTTGGGGATGGTGAAGTAGGCCGACAGCTCGAGAGAGCGCTTGAGCAGCTCTGGATTGGCGGCGACTTCTGCGGCGGCGCCAAGACTTCGTCGTGCCAGCTCGACTGACATGGCCACGATATACTCGCTCGCAGAGGTGATGAGCTTCTTGGCCTCGCCAACCTCGGACTCCTTCGATACCGCGTTGACAAGTATTGCGTGCAGGATGCCCCGGAAGATGTTCACACCGTCCTCCAGCTTGTTCGTCTTCATGGTCTTGTACCCCTCTTGCAGGTCCTTCGTCGCCAGGTCTTCGAGATCCCGAGGGATAATGGGCAGTACCTGCTTAAGGTCTTCCTCCTCAGTTGTGCGGCGGACGTAGTTGACCAGAGGTGGGAGTCCTGCGGAAGCTGGGAGATACGTCTTCGAGGCTTCGTATACTTCCAAAAACCTAGGCTTGAGTGGTGCAAAGCTGACAGCACCGACTTGCCTGTTGAGAAGGTTCATCGCGCTCTCGAAAGAGCCACCGGCAACATGATCCACCGCAAGTGGCGAGTTGCGAGCCCACAAGTCAGCCTCACTGCTACCAGCGCCACCAGCATCAGTGCTCTCGACATTGACGAAGTCACCCTCAACCTCTGGCACGAAGTCGTCACCCAAGTCCCAGCCTCCGGCGTCATCCTCCTCGTCTGCCTCTCCCAGAGCGCCATTCGTGGCTGCGACATCATCCTCGACATCATCGCCAAATCCATTGGTGGCTGCGGGCGTGTCTTCTATTGAAAGACCCTCTAGTTCGCCCGCGAGGGCCTTCTCGAAGAATGACACCGAAGTGGCCTTGGTGGGCCAGTTCGCATTGTGCGTTGAAACAACTGGCTTGGGTGGAGTGAGAGGCGCACCGATTTTAGGCAGAGTGATTTCATCCTCGGTGAGACCGGTAGCCTCGAGGATGTTCTGGCACTCATCTTCCAGACCGTAAGCCTTCGCGGTCATGTATGCCAATGGGTACAGGTCCACCTCCTTGAACATCTGCACTCGATCTATTTCACCGAGGTACAAGTCGTTCTGGAATCTCGACGTGAAGTCTCCTCTGTGTTCGGCAATCTTGGCCATCCTGGCGAGCTTCGAGTGATCACCCGTCGTCAAGTACAGGAAAGACAGCTTGTCGAACTGCTTCAGCTTCTGATAGCACATCTCCACGGTCTGATGGTTTCCGTGAGCCAAGGCCTCATGGCCCAGCTTAAGCCACAACGCTTGCTTGTCCAGCTCCTTAGCCATCTCGACGGCGACATCCAGATTTCCACACTCAAGAGCGAGCTCGAATCTTGTCGTTGGGTCTTGGACGAATTGCAGCGCAATTTCAGGGTAACCCTTCTTCTGTACATATGAGATGACAGACTGTCCGACCAAGCTGGAGTTCTTGATGATGTCAAGCATTTCGCTGTAGTTCTTCTTGACAAGGGCGAGCTTGAACCGGTACTCAGTGGGGTCGACGGTGAGAATCTTTGGCTTCGCTGCCCGATCTAGACAATACACATTACGACCCTTTACCCGAGTGAGGTATACTGTCGTGTCCAAGGTGCGCACAATGCCGTTGTCGCCATTGAGAAGGGTGTACTTGATGTGGTTCAAGGTGGAATACAGAAGGACACCAGCGTCATCCCAGGTAGCGCTCTTGATCCTGATTGTCTCGTGCAAAGTGCTGACTTGTTCGAGTGTCTTTGTCACGATGGTCACGTTGTGTTTGCTCAAAAGAGCAGCATACAGACCATCGTTGGACCACACTACGTACTTGACGCCATTAACAGAAAGCTCCGCAATGCTCTTCTTTTGCTGAATGTCATAGAGGTGCACGGCAGTAGGAGTGATAATGAGAAGGTTGCCAGTTCCGCCAAAGTAGATATCAGTGGTGCCAACTGGGGGCTTGAAGGAGCGAGTGGTGGCGTTTGATAGGTCCTTGATGTCAATCGTTTGGTTCGCTGTGTTCAGTACCGCAAATCGATTCCGGGCGACAAAAATGGCGGAATTTCCTGGGCCACGTTTGGACTCTGTCGGTTCTATGGCACCTGAGCCGTCACGGGGCAGGTTGATCAGCTCATAGGAGCCTCCATCGGTCGACGATGTCACCAATACGGATCGTTCGGCTGTATTGTAGGAGAGGGTACGAGGAGGGACCCAAGCTGGGCCGACCTTCTTAAGGGAGAGGAGCGTTGGGCTCTCTGTGTTCTTCTGGAAATCGTACGACTTTACGTGTTTCTCCTTGGTGATGTAGAACAGGGTGTTCTGGTACACCGACATCGCAGGTCGCTCGCGCTCCAACTTGAAGACCATGACTCCATTATCATGACCGGCAGCAAACAAGTTGATCTCCGGATGAGCAGCGATAACCCAAAATCGGTCGTTCTCGCGCTTGAAGTTCTGGACACTCGTACGCTTGTTCAAATCCCAAACACGGATGGTCTTGTCTTCGCCAGCTGAGAGAATGAGGTCCTGGTGAGGGTGGAACAAACATCCCGATGCATTCTGGAAGTGGCCTCGGCAAGTGTCGACTTCCCAAGCCTTGGTCTCGCTCATACGCCAAAGCTTCACCAGCCTATCGTCGCCAGCCGAGACAATTAAGGGCATGGTTGGATGAAACGCGACCCAGTTCACGCCCCGGTCGTGACCCTCCAGAACAAATTTGACAACGGCATCCGTGTTTCCGAACATATCGGTCTGGTTCTGATTTCCTCGCGAGACTTGTTCCTCGAATGTCATGGATGTCGGCGCGGAGTGCTTCTTACGCAAGCCGGATATATCCCACACTCGGACAGACTGGTCGAGGGAGGCAGAAACGACCAAATCCTGCGTTGGGTGGAAGTTGGCGCACATGACATAGTGGTTGTGTCCGGTCATTGTGCAGATCAACGATCGGTTTTGCCAATTCCATATCCTGATGGTCTGGTCGTCCGACGCGGAAATGATCCATGGTAGCTCGTGGTGGAAGAAGACGGTCCGCACGTAGTCCAAGTGTCCGTTGAGTGTGAACAGCTCCCGCCTTGTGGTCAATGACCAAACTTTGATCTTGTAGTCATCGCCGCCGGATACGAAGAGGGGCTGGGTCTTGTGGAAATCGACGCCTCGGACGGGGCCGCTGTGGCCTTCGAGTCTATCGATCAGGGTTCCCATACGGTCTGTATGCGCAGATGGCAGCGGTCAGCGACGGTCTTGATATTCGAGGCGCGTACCAGAAGATAGCGGCGCGAAAGGGTGCGCTCAAGGAGCTGCCCCTCCTCCGCCGTGCCTCCCTGAGCTACCGATTGCGCCCAACGCAGATGTTCCCTTCAGGTGATACGTACAGTCCCATAGTTGGATCGTCGAGGAGTGTAAGGAGACGAGAATCCATGGTCTGGTAGCAAGCGCTCGTTAGAGTTCGGGAACGCAGATTGTGGAGGTAAAGGGCAAGCTGAGCATACCGCTTGGGGTGGAAAGCGAGTCCCTTTGCGCGAGAGCTCTTGCTCTCAAACTGTGATCAAGCTGTGTCAGTCCGGGTTTTCTGTAGCCAAACTCCTGGGCATCAGCAGCGAGAATAGAGTGTTCGAACCTTTGTGAGCATGCCAGTGGAAGACATGCCGGGCGGTAGTGTGTGGAAGCCTAGGCCTCACATTCGACAAGAAGAACAGAATGGCAAGAGCGCGCAGGTGGGATGGATCAAATAGCCATGCAGTGATGCTCAATGCGCAATCAAGGGACTGAGGAGAGTCAGACGTGGTGAAGGGAGAAAAATGGAAACCTGAGCGCTTGGCAATTGATGCTGTCGGCGAGGTGCTTGCTTGCTTGCTTCGAAGTCCAGTTCGACGAGAGTGGAAGCGTGTCCATCTACAAAGTGGATACAGTTGCTCGTCACAGGCAAAAGTGTCTAGAACGGGATTCAGACCTGTTCACCATGGCGCTGGACCATGCTTCAGCTGGAAAGAGGTCTGAATCTTTTGAGACAACCTTTTTGGCCCAGGATGCCACCCCTGGTTTTGAGCTGAGCCCTGCGCAGTTCCAGTTGCCAAAACAACTTCACCTCGTACAATCTGCCACATTAATGACTTATATCAACCATCCCCTTCACAGACAGATGATTCTATTTCCTACATGTTAGTTTTGATAGTAGAATACTCACCTGTCTTTAGATGTGAGTGGCTCTGGACGCCTACCATTAGGATCCGGAACTCTGCTTGTAAGCTGTGAAGCAAGGGACTCGGCAAGTTGTTGTTAGGGTCCCCTGTAACTAATGAATGTATGAGCTAGCCTGTTTGAGACAGCTTCAATGTAAGGTGTTCACTTCTACCAAGGCCAACAGCTTCACGGGACAACAAGACAAGACTACCAGAACAGCGCAATTGGCAACTTGGAATATTTGCATCTTCTTTGCATAAAACCTTTGTTGCAAGCCTTGTGCAAAACAAGTCACCATATTCCAGGCCATATGAACACAGATCCACCATCCATCTAGTGGTATCCGCAGCTCTTGGGTCAAGCACCGAGTCAACCTCGGCCTTTGCGCCGCCTGCTACAGCTGCAACTGGCAATACCCAGCCGAGTCTTGAGCAAACAACCCGCTAGCGACTCGATAGCTATTCCAATACACAATGATACAGCTATTCAAGCTGCCATGGGGCCTCGCGGCGTCCATGCTGGCAGCAACATTTCTGGGAGCCCGAACAACATGCGCTGGACCCTCTGTCGAGATCGCCATGAAAGCTGCCTTTGCGTCTGGTCCATATTTGATAGAACTACTGTTCGTCCACTCGTATGACCCTATATAAGGTTCTGATTACGGACTGACAAGACGGCAGAGAGTCGGCAGCACAAGAGAACTCCTCCAGTTACTTCCCTCTTCTTGACCGGATAGCCGACGGTTACTTCGCCCAAGCCAAGACAGACAAGGAATTGTACGAGGCATTCGTGGATTTGTTGCAAAAAGATGGACTCATACCGAGTGCTGAAAGCTTGTCGACCTTCAAGTTGGCTCTGTCGACGCGATCCGCCGCTCCACGAATCGAGGCCCACTACCAATACTACGAGACCGGCGTTCAGCCATCCTTAAAAGAAGACCAGGAAGGTTGCGATATCTGGGTGCTGTTGAATGGACAACAGTACTGCACCGTGCTTCTCGACAACTCACATGGCCCGGTCTCTGAAGGACAGGAGCGCGACTTGCCGTTCGATTCCGCCCTGGGGAGTGGTCCCAGCTGTATCTTGTACGCAGACATTACTGCGCCTAATTTCGGAAAGTTCCACAAGACTTTGGCCAAAAAGGCTCAGAACCGAGAGTGCGAATACAAGCTTCGTCACCGCAGGTCGTCTCAGGAGTCCGTGGTACCTCTGCCTGTCAATGGATATGGCGTCGAGCTCGCCCTCAAACGGACTGACTATATCGTTATTGACGATCGGAAAGCCGAGGAGGATGCGTCTCAGAAGGTCATTGGTTCGGAGGTCGTCCTCGACGAGCAGGAAGAGGTGACCGATCTGAAGCCTCTGTCGACATCGGAACTGCGAGATCTCAGTCTCAAGGCTGGATCTTTTATCATGCAGAGTGAAACCCATTTCGACACCCTTCTGAAGCTAACCCAGGACTTTCCGAAATATTCGACGTCTTTGTCGACACACGAAATTTCTCCGGACTTCCTCAAGGAATTCAGGTCAAACAGGGCATCTTTAGTGCCGGCCGGCCTGAACGTGCTCTGGATGAATGGCGTTCAACTCGTCGAGAGACAGATGGATGCTTACACTCTTGTGGACGTGTTGAGACGCGAAAGGAAGATGATTGCTGGGGTCACGGATCTCGGACTCACCGGAGAAGAAGCTATCTCTCTTCTGGCCCATCAATCTGTTGCCGAGGCCAAGGCCGAGGATGAGTCTCCCAGATTCCTCTGGCATGACGAACCCGAAGAAGGTAAAGTCATCGTGTGGCTGAATAACATCGAGAAGGATAAGCGATATGAGGGGTTTCCGAGCTCTCTCATGGCTGTAAGTGCACAGCTGGTAATCTTCAACGCATATTACTGACTATACTAGCTCATGCAAGGCGGTATGCCCGGACAGCTGCCCTCGATCAAGCGAGACATTTTCAACTTGGTCGTCCCCGTCGATTTGACACAAAAGAATGACACCATCCTTGTGGTCAAGCAACTGCAAGATTTTGTCAAGCGTAAGCTACCTGTCAGGTTTGGCATTGTGCCACTGGCTTCGACGGAGGCCTCTAAGCGTCAGGCCAGGATCGTCTATCATCTCGTTGAAACATACGGACTCTCCAGCATGATGGCGTACCTGTCCTCTACCCTTGATGCTGAAAAGCTCGACGATGTTGATCAAAGTTTATTTGAGGCCGCCATCGCCGAGAGACAGCTCAGGGAAGATGCTGAAGCGCTGACGTTCGACGAAGTACTATCTTCTGAGCCTCTCGCCGAGCACGTCCGTCTCTCGAGACACTGGGCGGAGCGACTGCGTGCGGAGACCCCAACGCCAGTCCTCTTTGTGAACGGCGTTCCGGTACCTCGCGAGGGCAATTGGATGCCGGTGATGGGCAACCAGCTTGGCGTGGACCTGAATGCCGTTCGGCAGGCCGTATACTACGGAGAGATCGACGAGGAGCAGTGGCTCCCACAGTTCTTCCTCAAAGACGCAGTGTCCCGTCGCAACATAATCATCTTCCCTGCCGACCCGAAGGCACTGACTATTCTCGATGTCAACAAGATGCACCTGGAGCACGCTGATCTGTTCAAGAAAGTCCCCGTTATCGAGGCGAACACGGATACGACCAAGGACAATTGGGCAGTACTCACAGCTGTGGTTGACCTGACGAGTGCTGAAGGCATCAAGCTTGCCGCATCTGCGTTCGAGTTCCGCTCCAACAACCCTGGCATCCGCTTGGACGTCATCAACAACCCCGTTGACACTAATGGAGCCCACAAGCTTAACACTGCTCTGAAGATGAGCCAATCCGATCTCCCACAAGTTGACAATGAAGAGCGTCTCCAGACAGTCTTGAATGCCTGGGCAGCACTACCAGATGATCTTGACTACGACGTTCTTCTCAGCAAGTTCTTGGTCGCCGCTGGAACCAGACCTGGCGAGAACAAGTTCATTCTCAACGGCCGTGTTGTTGGCCCGATCGAATCTGCCGCGGACTTCGGAAAAGAAGACCTCGAGCTTTTGTTGGAAATCGAACAACAACTCAGAATCCTTCCTGTGTATGAGGCGATCGAGGATCTGGGTCTGTCATCCAAGGTATCTGGTCCCTTGGCAGCCGCCAAAGTCACATCCATCACTGCCTTGTCAACCATGCCCGACATGCCCGAAGGCATTTTCGAGAAAGCTTCAGGTGTGAGGATCTCAACCTTCAATGTGTGGAACTCTACCCACACTGGCTTTGAGATTGGCGACAAATCCTCGGCAACCATCCAGATCGTTGTGTCCCTGAATCCTGCCAGTGAACAAGGACAGAGGTGGGCTCCCATTCTCAAGGTTCTCTCCGAATTAGATGGTGTTTACGTGAAGATCTTCCTCAATCCTAAGGACAGGTTGGAGGAGTTACCTGTGAAGCGATTCTACAGATATGTGCTCGACGCTGAGCCGCAGTTTGACGAATCTGGCAAGGTTACAGCCCCGGCTGCGGCTTTCAAGGGCTTGCCATCAGAGGCCTTGCTCAACGTTGGCATGGATGTGCCGCCCGCATGGCTGGTGGCGGCCAAGGACTCCGTTCACGACCTGGACAACTTGAAGCTAAGCTCCATCAAGGGCGACATTGAAGCCACTTACGAGCTTGAGAACATTCTAATCGAGGGCCACTCCAGAGAGCAGTCAGGAGCTCTGCCCCGTGGTGCGCAGCTTGTGCTAGCAACTGAGAAGCAAAAGGTTGCCGACACCATCGTCATGTTCAACCTGGGCTACTTCCAGTTCAAAGCGAACCCTGGTTTCTATAACCTCCGGCTCAAGGAAGGTCGCAGCTCGGATATATACAACATCGAGAGTGTAGGTGGAAGAGGGTACGCAGCCGTACTCGGCGATGAAGGCACTGATGTTGTCTTGATGGACTTTATGGGAACGACTCTCTACCCGCGCATCAACCGCAAGCCGGGCATGGAGGAGGAAGATGTTCTCGAAGTCAGCGCATCCGAAGGCGTTTTCGACGGCGTTTCCAAGGGTCTGAAGAACATGTTTGGCGTCAAATCCAAGTCTGTCTCGGACGAAGAGCATGCCGAGATCAATATTTTCTCTGTTGCCAGCGGACACCTCTACGAGCGTATGCTGAACATCATGATGGTGTCTGTCATGAAGAACACCAAGCACACCGTCAAGTTCTGGTTCATCGAGCAATTCCTTTCGCCCTCCTTCAAAGACTTCATCCCCGCCATGGCCGAGGAGTATGGCTTCAAGTATGAGATGGTCACCTACAAGTGGCCGCATTGGCTCCGCCAACAAAAAGAAAAGCAGCGCGAGATCTGGGGCTACAAGATCCTCTTCCTCGACGTGCTCTTTCCCCTCTCCCTTGATAAAGTTATCTTTGTCGACGCTGACCAAATTGTCCGCACCGACATGTACGACCTCGTCCAACACGACCTCGAAGGCAAACCCTACGGCTTCACGCCCATGTGCGACAGCCGCACCGAGATGGAAGGCTTCCGTTTCTGGAAGCAAGGTTACTGGGCCAACTACCTGCGCGGGCAACCATACCACATCAGCGCGCTCTACGTTGTCGACCTGCGGCGCTTCCGCGAGATCGCCGCCGGCGACCGCCTGCGCCAGACTTACCACACGCTGTCGGCGGATCCCAATTCTCTCAGCAACCTCGACCAGGACCTGCCGAACCACATGCAGTTCCAGCTGCCGATCCACAGCCTGCCGCAGGAGTGGCTGTGGTGCGAGACGTGGTGCAGTGATGAGGCGCTAACGGAGGCGCGCACGATTGATTTGTGTAATAACCCGCAGACGAAGGAGCCGAAGCTGGATCGCGCGAGGAGGCAGGTGCCGGAGTGGACGGTGTATGATGATGAGATTGCTGCGCTGGACCAGCGACGGCGTAAGGGTGCGGGTGAGGGCGCGCAGAAGCCGGTTACGAGGGGCGATGGCGAGGTGCTGAGTGAGGCTGGGGAGGATGTCTTTAAGAATACGAGGAGTAGGACTCTCGAGGAGGAGGAGCCTGCGAAGCCTACTGAATACATGAAGGATGAGCTGTAGAGTATTGATACAGGCCACAGAGTAGAAGGAAGGCGCAAATCCTTATAGAGCATGCTACGATAACATTTGATTCAAACACGGCCGCCGGCTGCCACCGCTGTCCTCGACCGAATTGATGACAATCGACGAATCGCGTATGCTACAAGTACGACGGCACGCGGGCGACTAGCAAGTTCCTGCCCCCAAGTCTTTCAAGGCGGCCTAGTGGCATGCCTGAGGAAGAGTGGTCTGATGACCGCTGTGCGTTGTGAAGCAGCGGCTGCCGAGGCTTCCTGCACTGATGATATGGATATCTTGAATACTTCGGCTTCCAGTAGACGATGCTGCTGAGTCTTGCTGTGGGTCTGGGGTGGACGTGGGGACACTGACTTCCAGGAGAGAAGAAGAGAGTGGACCAAGAGCATCGAACGGATCTTGCTAGTTAGCAACTTTCACTTTTATTTATACCTTTGAGCGGACTGTCCTACTATTCCTGCATATTCGCTCCAGGGCTCGCTGTGCAAGCTGTCAGAGCCATGAAGTCAAAATCGGACACTTGCAGATGGACTCAGGCCGACCATCCTTCGCACGCAACTATCTACTAAGTAGGCTGGTCGCCAGAGTTGCCAAGGATGATACCCAGAGCCACTAGCCAAGAAGTGGTTATCCCAGAGGTTGGTAATACTCCACAAATGCTGTCCAATCTACCAATCTACCAATCTGTGGCTTTGGCTGTCTGTCTTGCAAGTGTCAGGGAAATAATCGTTGAATAAGGCCCAGCGACTACCTAGATACGCTTCAGGTAGTCTGGAAAACAGCAAGCCTGGCCAACTTCGAGTTACCAGAGGCAAACAAATGACAGTCTGGCTGGGTGGCTCATCTGCAATCCGCCTACCTTGCCCACCTGCCTGGCTGTGGAGCTCCCTGCACAAACTTCCCCAGTCAACCTACTTCTTTTCTTCTCAATCCAAACAACCCAAAGCACTTTGGCCCGGATCTTTACGACTTCTGCCTTCTACATCAAGAGATAGGCAAAAGTGTGGTTGGCAAAGATCTCGCAACTTCGTGCGCCTTCTTAATCGAGTTTGCGTATCATCATCGTTTTGACCCGAGCTCCATCCTTTCTCTTATTCCTTCACGTCTCGAACTTCATCAAGACCAGATTTGCGGCCGCTTCCTGGTCGCATCAGCATCTGACGCGAGCATGAATAGACGAACGAAGTAAGTTTCCCAAAGATGCGCAATGACTTCACAATGACTGACGCGACGCATCTCCTGCAGGAACCGTGGAGACAACTCCAGAAAGGTATGCCACGAGTTCAAGAGATCAGGCCGTTGAAAACGCGGCGACAATTGCACGTTATGTCATAATGCGTCGAAAAACTACCAGGCACACAGAGACGACGCATTTGACGGCGTTCTTCAAGCTCACGATAGTAACGTCCCCCTCCACGACGAGTGGGGCAGCGACAAGGCGACGTTTCTTGAGTGGAAGCGACTCCTCAACCACAAGCAGAACACATGTGTCTCTCCGTTCGGCCTCGCCTCTCAGGCAATTAATGGCAAGCAGAGCGACGTTCCAAAATACCCTCTTGTCAACCAATTCTTCAAATTCGGTCTCGAGCTGGTGGAGGGAAACAACACCGCCTTGCAGAAGATGATTCAATTATTAGCAACTGAAGACGGTCTCAATTTCATCAGCGCTACAACTGAGAAGCACACGCAAGACGCCGTCGATCCGCAACTCAAGATAGACGTCCTGAAAGAGCAGATTGTTCCATTCCTGCGTCTCATCACTCACCCACGTCTCGGTGCCTCAAACGTGCTAGGTGAAGAAATCGTCATCATCTACACCTTCCTTGTTGTCGTCAATGCCTCTTGAATTGTCAAACTCTTTGGCTTTGTGATGAATACCGCAGCGATGTGGAAGGACCTTCACGTGCATGACCTTGACCTCATGTCAGTCTTTGAGGTATCTCTCGCGGCTCTCGCCAGGGCCATCGACTGCAGCACCACCAGCTTCGTCAGCGACAACTTCAAAGGTTTCGTGAAGAATTTCTCGCACCTCATAGAAAACTCGCCAGGAGCCCAAACGGACTACTCGAGAATCCAAGCAACGAAGCACCTCGACTACTTGCGACTTCGCGTGGGAACAGTCAACACAACAAGTTCAGCTGTTGTTCAGGGACCACCCATACGGGGACGAGAACTCCCAGGAACCCTCTTTGAGGACGGACGCCGTCACGACAACGACCACGAAGACATCTTCAAAATCCGCAACCTCCCCACAAACGAAGAGCTCGTTGCTAACCGCAGCGAGTGCCTGCCCACAAACAAATCATCGGAATGGCACTTATCGGGAATTCGTGGCAGAATTGATCGGGAGTTCCGTCTGTTGAGAGAAGACACCGTCGGTCAGCTTCGAAACGAGGTTCGCCGCGTGCGAGCACCTCTATGTCACTTTGAACCTGGTTGACACGTCCCCCACAGATCTTGAATTTACACTCCAGTGGTTCCGAGGCAATGGGTCTTCCCATCAGTGCTATCTGGTGGAGTTTCCTGGCACGCTCTTCGCGTCATTCAAATACACGTTAGAGGCCCTCCAACAGCTGTCACGAAAGCCTGACTTGCCTTTCACCATCGCATCGCGCCTGAGCCGTCTGATTCAGAAGGCGAGGCATACATCTCACCGCCATTGTAATCACAGGCGCCTGGCATTTCGTATGACCTGACCTGCCTCACCGTAGACAAGAAGCCTCTTGCAGCGGGCGTTGGCCACTCTCCTACCGCTGATGAAGTAGCGTCGAGGACTGGCCTAGATACTACCCAGTCTGAGGTTCTTCTCAACACGCTGTCTCGGGAGTTCTCGCTGATCAAAGGACCTCCGGGAACCGGCAAGTCGTTCACCGGCGAGAAGATCATCCAGGTCCTTCTGGCGAACAAGGCTCAAGCAAAATTGGGACCGATTGTCTGTGTCTGCTACACGAACCATGCTCTGGATCAGCTGCTCGAGCACCTTGAAAACGGCTTTGAGGGTGTCATTCGTTTGGGCGGGCAATCCAAGTCGGAGAGGTTGGTGAACCTCAATCTCAATGTCACTGTGCAAAAGTCCTAGAAGACCGCGGTCGAGGTCGGAAAGACGATGAAGGCTTTGCGCGAGAAGGACAGCGCTGCATTAGATATCAAGCTACTGTTGGACAAACTTGCGAAATGCGAGTCTGCGGAGTCGATCGAGGCGCACCTCCGATCCAACCACCCGGTCCATTTCAAGGAGCCCTTTCCAGACGCCGGACCAGTGCAAGCGGGCTGGCAGATAGTTGAAACAGGCCACATAGAAGACGATACTATTCAGCGTTGGCTGGATGGATGAAGTCATCCAAGAACGTACGACAGACTTCAGTGCTGGCAGCAACCAAGCTAAGCGTCATGACCCAAGAGGAGCGACGGGCTATTTCCAACACGTGGTTCATGAGCATCCGGGATTCTACCATCACCGAGAAATTCATCAGCAGACAAGACACGACAAGGCGACAAAGAAGAATGAGCAGATACGTAAGTCATATCTATCCTCCAGCCTTGGTGATATTGTCCGAGTATCCCAGAGGCAATTTTGCCCAGAGGCGATTGTCCCGCGTACGATTATACTAATCTCCCACACAGGTCGAGAACTCCGCAGCCGATGCATCGAGGAGGCGAAAGTCATTGGGATGACTACATCAGGAGCCGCGCGCGAGCTGGCCCTACTGCGAAAGCTTTCGTCCAAGGTCCTTGCGTGCGAAGAGGCTGGAGAAGTGTTGGAGTCTCATATCCTGACCTCACTTCTACCATCTCTACAGCACGCTATCCTCATAGGTGATCACCAACAGCTTCGCCCATAGATCAACAATTACAGCCTCCAGAGTCTTAGCCCTGCAGGCGCCCAGTACTCCCTAGACATGTCACTGTTCGAGCGTTCTGTTCAGCCACCACACTTGAGTGACCACTGGCTACCCTTCAGCACATTACTGACCCAGAGACGTATGCACCCGTCTATCGCAGAGATGGCCTTTTCAGCGCTTTGCCACAAGCTGCAGGACGCAAGCGAGGTCAGGTCGTACCCAGAAGTCGTCGGCATGAAGCAGCGCCTCTTTTGGTTTAACCAAGGGCACCAGGAAGACGTTAGGAGTGCCAATTCTGACAACACGTCACGATCGAACAGTTTCGAGGTCAAGATGGCGGCCAAACTCGTCTCACATATTGTCAAGCAAGGATTCTATAAGCCTCAGGACATTGCGGTCCTGACGCCGTATGCGGGCCAGCTCCAGAGTCTTCACTGGCGACTGCAGCAGGAGTCAAACTTCATGGTGGATGTCGTCGAGCGTGAGCTCGCAGCGCCTTCAGGGATCAGGGAGGATGATTCTGGCGATTTCATCCGGCCGAGGAAGGAGCTCGTGACTGAGCGGACACTGTTTGACAGTTTAAGGCTGGCAACTATCGATAACTCCCAGGGAGAGGAAGTCAAGATCGTCATTATCTCCCTGGTTCGCAGTGACCGTGATAAGGACTGTGGATTCTTGAAGACCAGCAATCTGATCAACGTGCTGCTGTCTCGCGCAAAGCATGGCTGCTACATTATCGGAGACACCAGGACCTACGGTCGCGTCCCTATGCGGAACAAGGTCATCAGTCTGTTGAAAGGTCGAGGGAACTTTGGCGAGGCTTTGGACCTAAAGTGCTCTCGTCACCTCAACACTCATGTATATCGCCCAACCGGATCAATTTGCGATTCTGTCACCAGAGGGTGGCTGCGGGGTCCCTTGTGACCAGCCTCTCGACTGCGGTCACGCTTGCGATAGTCTTTGCACCTCAGACACGCTTCACAAGTCCGTGTTTTGCCACCAGAAATGCGAGCTACCTAAGAAAGGTTGCGGACACGTTTGTCTGAGGGAGTACGGCTATGATTGCGCACAAAAGTGCGATGTTGTGTGGAGAGACATCAACCTTATGCTTCCTTGCGGCCACGTTTTGCAGTCAGCCACGTGCTGGGAGGTCGAACACCCGTCCGAAGTCAAGTGTATACGTGAGGTGGAGCAAACAATTTCGGCTTGCGGTCATGTTCTGAACATGGCGTGCCATGTTGACGTCGACTCGACAAAATCCCATGTACAGCTGAGTGTGGCGACACTCTGAAGTGCAGACACGTCTGCCAGCTTCCATGCAATAGATGCTTGAAGTCAGAGAAGAACACGACTTTGCTCGTCCGCAAGCACACCGGTCCCTGTCACCTGGTCTGTGGAAAGCTTCGTCCGGGCTATTTTCACCCATGTACCGAGACATGCCACCGCGACAGATGCGATCCCTGCGAAGAGCGCTGCGAGGTTCGATGCAGCCTTTTACGCTGCTCAAAGTCATGCAGCGCGCCACGCAATCCGTGTGCCGAGGAAGACTGTGCGTCTCATTGCCCACAAAGTAAGTGCGCGATGCCCTGTGCGGCGCCTTGCGACTGGGTGCCTTGCTCGAAGAGATGCACATTGCAACTCTCCTATGGCCACCAGTGCCCGTCCCTTTGCGGCGAGGTCTGTCCTGATATCAAGTACTGCCAGGAGTGTGATCTGGTCGACACTCTTTCCACGATTGTGGACTATCAGAAAATGAGCTACTACATGGACATTGACCTACAGTTCTTCATGACGGCGTTGGTTCCGCTGAAACCCTCTTGACTAACGGCGATAAGTTCTACCGCCCCATTCCGCTCGCGATCATTCGTAGTCTTTACGATGCCATGGCTTCGGAGTTCCGCAGCACGAGCCACTGGGTTTTGTGTACGCAGGGTCACGCGTTCGACGCAGGTCAGTCCTGGTTGCCGATGGAGGAAGAGCGGTGCTCTGAGTGTGGAGCATATGTCAGTGGAGTCAACGACGCGAAGACGACGGTGAAGAGTTTGGCTGCTGGAGTGCGGACATTGGACCTGCGCGACTCTGGCTTTGACGGCTGGTGGTCGAGCTTCTAAGGGCTCAAGGTGTTATCCAAGTGGACGAAAATGTACGCGTGTGGGCAAACATGCGCAAAGTGGACTGATGCAGGTGGCAGATGTACGTGATTTTCTCAGAGGAGCCTCGTCTGTCTGTGGGACACTGTTAGCTCAGTGATGAATAAAGGGTGGCATGCAACATGCAATGTATACGAGTAGCTAGGAACAAATTTTTCGTCTTCTTACACTCTCCATTTCCCTGGCGAAATTGCTCTCGTCCGTCAGCTATGGCTGGGAAGTTCGTCATGCGTGATTGATGGGTATGCCGTGCCAAAACTATTGACGAAAGCACACAAGAATATAGAGCAGAGGATTAAGGTGATTGCGCCAGAGCCAATCATCCTAAAATCAATCAACCTCAAGGCGATTACTCTAAAGGCGATAATCCACAGATGGTTATCTGTGGGCGATGCTGGTTAGTTTGTGGGTGGAGCAAGTAGTCAACATCTTCTTCGCCTACGTCTGTACTCGTTCATAGTCTGAATAGTATCCATCCAGAGTTGGAACTGGACGAATGTTCTGTCCAATCCGAAGCTAACGATGGGAATAGATTGTGAAGGTGGTACGGCGATTGGCAGCAACAACAACCCGTTTTCACTGAGGCGGTTTGGAAGATGTCAGTTGAGAACAATTTCAGTCGAGTACCCTCTGCATGGGCTATGTCAAAGCCACACATCTCATTGCGCGCAAAGGTGTGTAATGGTCTCGTTGTCATCTGTACTCATCTTCTCATGTCTTGCTAAATTTCATGACCGTGCCCGAACCTTGGATATCATGGTCTAGAACATGTTTGCCGTTTGACAAGATTCCATCTCTTGACCTGAGTGCTTGTGCGCAACACACCGAGCTGTGAGCGATGGAGCTGCCCAACTTTTTATCACGAAGTTAGATGTGTGACTAATTCCACGGGAGTGGCGCGCTGTCTGGCAAAGGTTTGAGAGTTGCTATCCACGTGCTGTCCACTGCAATTGCTTTCCTCTTGGGAAGCAGATTTGCACGATGTACCAAGCAAACATCCAATGTCTCCGCGGTTCAATACATAGAGTGGACTGCGACGTAAGTTGTTCTAGCCTCCATGTTTGGTACTTCATCTCAACACTACTAAATCGCATATTGGATTTGCTACTCGCATCTTTCCACTCCTATATCTAATGTACCACAGTACATATCACCAAGCAGATACAGCAACAGCACAGCATTTCATACATGTGCATCCCCGAGGACTTACCTGGGGCGATTCAAGAGTGGCGATGAAGACGAATTTCACCCGCATACTTGTTACCAAATCGTCCAGTCCTTTTCAGCGAGCGCAAAGTTATCGCGCAGTCATCTCTCCGGCCTCTCCAGGCAAGCTAATCCAGGAGAATGCGCCAAACGTCCTACTCCTTTTTCTTCTTTTCACCTATCCTCGCACCCAATTGTATTGTAATCATGCCCAGAGTTGTGTGCAACCACCACATGCGTCCTCGAGCCCTCCCAGGCATGCGACTGCGTACTATCAGACCCCACTACTTGCATGGTGCCGAGCTCAACTTTAAGGTAATCGCTGCGTGCACCGCAATGAATTGTGCCAAAATCACAGTTGATGATGGCAGGTAGTGCGAAATGTGCAACAGTCCAGGTCGTAGAGTGTCTCCTCCTCCGTCATCATATCAGGCGACGACTCGAGGATCCGTCTGGTTCGGCGCTAGGACCTCATGCACTACAGTACAACCTCCTCAACAGCGTGACGGGGTTCTCCCTTTTCGTACATTCGCGCCTCAATTACAGAAGGAAGGCGTCAAGCATGATAAGACGTCTAAGAAGACATGGACCAACACGCTGATGAACACGGTGAAGCTCTGGAAAACCAACGAGATCGAGGGCACGAGCATTTTCTCATTTGCACAATCCAAGCACGCACCAAGACCCATCCCTAGTGTAGGTTCCGCCGAAACTCCAATAGTCGATTTGCTTGACTTCAGTGTTCTTCCACCGAGATTGACATCTCTAACTGCTACAACAAGCTCAGCGAAAAGCACCTGGACATGCCATAGAGGACGCCCAGGCGAAGAGTGAGGTGGCAGCCGCAGACAACGATGGACAACTCCTCGAGGAAGTTGTGAATTTGCAGATGCATGTCATCACAGTCCCACAGCTGACAGAAACAGAGCGAGGAGGACAAGATGAGGAGGACGATAAAAATGACAATTCGTGACGAACCAGCAGTAGGCGCAGCAGGCCCTTGATAGATGGCGGACTCTCAGAGAGCCCTCCCCCAAGACAAGACCCCCAACGTCTTCACATACATCATATTGACGACCATACTCTCATCAGCCAGCGCTCGACCGCGACCTGATCCTAAACGGGAATGATATCAAGCACGACACCAAGCACGACACCAGAGGCGCCCGTGCCAACAAGAACAACACACCAGTCGCGTAGACGAAGATCCGCACTACACACCATATGTCCGCCACCAACGAAGACAGCATCGACAAAGGCCCTGCGAGCTACATTCCAGAACCAAATCGCACCAATGCACGTATGGACTGACCGCGTCAGGACCACGATCCTGCTACATAGGCCCACTATCTTCTTGGAACGGGGAAAATCTTCCCTGGCATACCTAACCCAATCTCACTACCAGCACATCGAGGAAATGATCAAGGGGTTTGAAGAAACTTCAAAAGATGGTATTTAAATACCTTGAGCGGAGCGCTTCCCGTCGTCCCCGTCCTTCCCATCAGCGTATGCTGAGTCGGATGGTATGCAACAGCAACGTGGGTCAGGCAGTGCTTATGTTCTTCCGATCGACCAAACAGATGGAGACTTGCCTGTTGAGGCCCTGATCCCAAAAACTGACCCGTCGCCGGCACTCACCGTCAAACCGTACGTCCGACAGACAAGTAATACGAGCAATCAGAGAAGCTCCGGGGTGAAAATTAAGTACCGAATGAGACTCTACACATTTTCACTAGCAAGTGCGCTGTCGACATGATCTTGTTCTTCGACGAAGAGGAATTCGCAACCCAGGTCAAGGCCATGGTCGCAGCCCTGCAGAATTGGGCTGTGAGGCGCAAAGATGCGCTCGACAACGATGGTCGGTGAGGCTGTGAACCCTCGGTTGATATATCGTCCGGTTGCACCTACAAAACGAGCAGTCGACGACGCCAACCATGAAGTGCGCCTTGGAAGGCGGTTGTTCCACTAGGCCAAGCGCGACGCCACCTGGGGGAACAATCTCGCGGACACGAATTGGCACGCATTCTACTACACTGAGCGGGCGAACATAGTTCGTCGCACTCCTCAGCTTCCGCAGGCGCGTGGATGGGCGTCTACACTGCTGATATTGGTGGGATGTGACACAATTTTGAAGGTACTAGCGATACACACATAATCAATGTTATGTATATCGATTGAATTCACAGTCACGACTGAGGAAAAGATGCAGTGCAAATTGAAGTATTAACTTCTATTGAATGGAGGAGTATGGCGGATCTAGGACATCAAATACGCCATGATTCCCAAACCCCAGGATATGCAAGCCTGACCCCTAGGGCCGACCAAACATCATATTACAAGAGACTCTGACTCAATCCAAGAGCGTAAAAGCACTGTATCGCTTCCTTGTGAAAATGGGTATTATGCATCACGCCTTCCAGCCCCCCCATGTCATACCGATCGATCAAAAAGTGTTTAGACATGCTCGGTAGCGTTCTTGCGGCCGATCAACTCTCCAGCGAAGGTAGAGTGAGGTCTCCACTTGGCGGATGTGCGCGGAGTAGTCTCCTCCAACATCTTGTCGACCTGCTCGAGAGACAGACCCTTGGTCTCGGGAATGAGGAAGTATCCGTAGACGAGCGACGCGAAACAGAGCGCACCCCATACGAAGAAGACGCTCGATTTCATGTTGCCCTCACCGGGACCAGTGCCGACCATGTAGGGTGTGATGACGGCGATGATGGTGTTCCACAGCCAGTTGGATGCGGTCGAGAGCGCAACACCGCGAGAACGGATGGGGAGAGGGAAGATCTCGCCAATGAGAATCCAGGCGCCGGGGCCCCAGGTGGAGGCGAAGAAGAAGATGAAGATGGCGATGAAGGCAATCTGCGCGTTGACGGCAGAAATGTTGTCAGCTCTGGTGACGGCGGCGTCGCCGACTCCCGTAGTAGTGGTCTTGTTGAAGCCGACAGTCACACCGACAATGCCGACGATGAACAGACAGATGCACATGCCCGTGGAGCCGATGATAAGGATCGTGCGGCGACCAAACTTCTCAACAGTGTAGAAGGAAACGGGAGTGGAGCAGACATTGACGAGAGTGAAGATCAGGGAGATCAGGAAAGAGTTGGAGATGGCGCCGGTGGACTGCAGGAAGGGCGTAGAGTAGTAGAAGATGAAGTTGACACCGGTCCACTGCTGCATCATCTGGAGCGAAGTACCCAGAATGGTGAGACGCAGGTTGGAGTTGCCCTTGAACACACTGCCCTTGAAGCAGTTGGCCCAGGATCCGAACCAGGTGGTGTTGGGGATGAGCTGTCGCTCGTACTCCTCATTGGCAACGATTTCAGCAAGCTCAACCTGAATGTATTCGGAGTCGCGGGGCTGTCCACGTAGGCGGGCGAGAGAGTCGGTGGCTTTGTCGAGCTTACCCTTCTTGACGAAGTAACGGGGGGAGTCAGGCAAGCAAGCCAGGCCGGCAGCCAGAACGACACCCCAGAGGAACTGGATGCCGATCGGGATGCGGTAGGCGCGGGTGTCAGAGTAGCTCTCGGTTCCGTATACGATGCATGAAGCAAGTAACAGTCCAATGGTGATACAGAACTGGTAGCCAGCGACAAGAGCGCCACGAACCTTGCGAGGGCACTATTTGGTTCATATGGGTTAGTGAAATTGTTTCTTGAAGCCAAATGGGTTCCGTGCCCGACAATTGGGAGCTGGGATGTACTAACAATTTCTGACATGTACAGGATGACAATGGCCGACTCGAAACCGACACCGAGACCAGCAATAAAACGACCAGCGACCATGGTACCGAGGGCAGAGCTGTTGGGAGTGGTGGCGACCTGGATGACGACACCAAGAATGTAGATGAAGCAGCCCATGACGACAGTCCACTTGCGACCAATGAACTCTGCGACATCACCAGCGATGAGGGCTCCGAAGAAGGTACCGGCAGACAGAATAGAGACGATCAGAGATTGGTTGGGACCGGAGAGCTTAGTGGCACCAGGACCCTCGACAGCCTGGTAGAACGAAGCGGAGCCGTTGACACCGTTGATGTATCCAGAGTCGTAACCGAAGAAGATACCGCCGACAGAAGCGAAGGCGCAGATCAGGTAGGCCTTCCAGGTGACGGGAGCCTCGATGCGCTCGACGTCGCTGGTGGTCTGGAGGCCACTGGCGCCGAGCGTAGTGCTGCCGGCCGTGTGGTCGTGGGTGTAGTCATTCTTCTCGCTCAGATCCGCCATCGTGGGCGTTGTGAGTTGCTGTTTGCACCTGACTTGAGGTGTGTGTGCGTGAGTGCGTTTGCTCGCAATGGAGATAGAGCGTGGGGAGGGATCCACCAACACAAGATGAGAAGAAGAGTGACAGTGTCGCAGAGACTACGCGTGAAAAGGAGACAGCCTGTAGTGGTCACCCCGAGGCAGAGGGAAGGGTGGGACGAGCAGTATTTGAATATTTTATGAACTGAGCTCCAGAGAGTGTAACATTGACTGGGGAAACCAATCCGAGATGCGAAGATACGGGGTAGCCTGGAGAAGCGGCCCTGGGCTGCCTGGGGAACGCGTACCTTGGTAGTGTGCAGTAACAGTATGGGGCTGTCTGGCGGTATGGGGTAGTAGTACCTAGGTACGGTTGGACGGAGAGGGCTAGGCTCCTAGGCCGCTGGCAGGAGTCTGGACAGCGACTTGCGACTTCCCTCTCACGTACCTCCCGTGCAACTTTGACGTTCCTGTCGAGTACAACGTGCGGCTGATGGGTACGTTGATGCTGTGTAACTTGCTCAGACGCTTGACAGGTTCCTCCTCGTCTTCTAGTTCAGTCAGGGTCCCTGCTGGTTGCTTTTTCCTGTAAAGCGTGACAAGAGGCGGACGAACAATGGGGATATTTGGAAGCCAAGTGAGAAAACCTGGGGAAGGCCCCTCAAGCTCCAGCTCGAGTTGTGGGGAAGGGACCAGGGACCGGGGACAAGGGGTGCCACACCCATGCCGGCTCCATCACTGCATCAGGAAGCAACGCTCCGTCCACACCTTCATGTCAGACGCATGTTCCGTCCACTCAATGCCCTTCACCTTCTCCTTTATTCCACCTGAGCTGAATTGGAAGTCTCGTGCCGCTCTCTTCCCTTCACATCACATCCACCGCTTCCACCAACTGGCGGCGACAGTCATAGTTCCAATCTCCTGAACGGACAGTGACAGACCCAACATTTGATCATTGTTCATTTACCACTGCCAACTCACCTTCCAGGCCGCCAATCATCGATGATCCGGCCCGCCGGCCCCACCGACACCAGTCCATCCTTCTCTAGCCCAGCAAGCATTCAGCCGCTCCGCGCCCACGCGATCCATGCGATTTGCATTGCGATGGATCCTTCAGTTGGGGCCAGATGCACACCACAACCGCGCCGAGCAGAGGCAGTGGAATAAGGCCATGGTAGGGCCGAGTCCAAGGTCACGTCCTGCTTCCCATTGGATGCTTCTATTGGCTCTCCATCACTGGCCCGACGCACTGGGAGGCTGCATCAGATCCTTCAGGGAAATCCCCTGATACGTCAGGTCTCTAGCCTCGACGTACAATTCGGACCGGATCCGGAGGCTCTCAACTCACGTGTCTCGAAGTCTGGGGGAAAAGTCTGGGCTCGTCCCATCTCTTTGGCGTCTGGAGAAGAGGCTTTGTTTGTTTGGAATGCCTAGCAAGCGTCATGGAATGCATCAACTCGAGGACTTTGGCAGCACACACAGCGAGCAAGGGACCCATGTTCGTCGCACATGCCACATGGAGTAGGCAGGCTTTTGTATCTCGCGCATGTACAACATGCCATGCCAAGAAAGATACCCGAAAAGAAGCGCCGAGATGGTTGACGCCGCTGGCTTTTGCGGCGTCGGACGCAGGACACGATTGCTAGTGTCTTACCCGATGCTGCCATTCAGCCTCGTCGTTTGAGAAGCGAACATGGCATAGCACTTCGACGACAGGTGGCTACAATGATTGAACGCACAACCCGGAATGGCGAGCGGGACGAGCCCTTGTCCTGAAGAGTCGATGATTACCCACATTCCACAGCCAGTGAAAAATTCCAGGTTTTCCTAGGGTCAGGCCTTGCCCAATATGACTTAGCCCATCGCCGCAGTCGCTAGACAAATCTTCAGAAAATATGGCCGCGTTGGGCTTGCATGACAACGTCCTTCCCGAGCGCGGTTAGCCAATCTGACAGCTCCGGCAATCAGCCTACATCGCTCGGCTCGGCGTTACTTAGGCGCTACAATGATCGACCGCTCGAACAACGAATGCGAAAGACCACTGCAGTCACCAATGGCCTGGTCCACGAGCTATGCCCCGGTATACCTCCGGCCATGAAGTCTCCAAGCCTTTGCATCGCAGGTAGATCTGCCCACAGCTGCTGCTTCTCGAATCAAGTCACGACTTCGGACATTGGCTGTGGAGAGAACAAGATCATTGAAAACTTATCCATGGGGCTCGGTTGGCGGCAGCCGCGACCGCCATGAGCCGTGATTGGCGTGAAACGTAATAACAAGCAAGCACCACTGTACTATCTCATCCTGCTCCGATCCCACGAATCTCTTCGACACATCTCTTGGAGTCGATCTACTTTCCCTTTCAAAGCCTTGAACAAAAATGATCAAGGCGGTAAAGAGTCATCCTCTCCTCTTTGCCTCCCGCTAGACACTTGTTCACACGACAAGCGCCGTCTTGAACTGCATCACAGGACCCCCGCATCAGCCGCATCGGGATGGCTGCTGGAGGCGAATCGCTCGATTTGACCAGCCGAAACGCACTGAATTATCATGGTGGCTTGGGCTGCTTAGGCATCGGACGCCAGCGGCGAGTGTCAAAAAGGACGCGACACTTCACGATGCTAACAAACGGGTCTCGACCTCGTGATCTCTCATCGGGCCGATTTTGTTTGGGCCTCCCGCCAGCGTTTGGGAGCCTCCACATTCCAGGGTTTGACGCTTGCTCACTCATCAACACGAAAGCGCTTTACACGTTCGAAGGACTGGAACCTCCTACCTTGAGCCAAGGCAGTGAGCTCGTTCTCTTCATATGCAGGTCCCAGAAATACAAATTCCTAGAATTTAGTGCCCACATTGGTGAGTGCAATTCTTTTTTGATATGGTAACCATCTAGCTTTTACCTGCAAGCTTCGCATGGCCTAATGCCAATCATTGACCGCGCCGAGCTCCCGGTACGTTGTCACTTTCACCACGTTAGTGCCTTGGCAGCATCTTGTTGCAACGGTGCTCTTGTCACAATGGCTGTTTATGTCAACGGCCAATTTTGACAGGTGTTGTGGCGCTGAGGCGATGCGATTGGTGGCGATGCTCATGATCACGCTAGGCCTGCTTTCGCATACTGCCCAGAAAATTTTCAGGTGCGCTGTTCGCGTTCGTGGGACTCGGTGCTTTTGTGCAAGTGTTGTGCGTTGAGTACAGCAAGCTTCACATGGTATTCCGTCCCGTCATGTCCAGCCACGAGAAGCCAGCGGTCGGGCCCCGCAAGCGCGGTGCGAGGCCGGAGGCCATCAACGTGCATGTGGGACAGCAGCTTGTGTTGTGCGTCCACAAGGCTTGCGCACTATCGCGTGGCTCTCTACTCCCTTCGTGCAATTACTCGGGTCGCTCGAGAGCATAGACTCCGTATTAGTCAGCACGTCGTGCCTGGGTGCCACGAGGCTACGTGAGAAGGTCCTTATGCGCTGGCGAAATATGACAAGACGTCGATTTCATTCCGCGCGAGCTTCTTTATCTGCGCTTCACTGGAAGGTGATCGATGGGGATGGACCACGGCAACGGGTTTGCTGTTCAGGCCTTTCGCCACCGTGATGTTCCGCATCAGAAGTCTGTCTGGGCGCCATGCTTGCTGTAATAATACACGCTTATGTCTCTCGTGGTCAGGAGAGCAGCGTGGCACTCCGCTGCGAAGATGGAGTTTGCATCTGTTAGGCCGCCACGCTGCTGTGTGACTTCGTTGCACGTTACTGCACTGTAGCCGCGAGCATGTGCCCTGCATGATAGTGTTTCACGCATAGAGGCTCTGAGCGACTTCGGGCGGACGGCAGCGGCAAGGGGTGTAACTGAAGGTACACAATATCGTTGGTATACTGTTCTTCACTTTTTTATTTGCCCAAGTCCTTGTTTACTGCTTTCGCGCTCCTCCAAGATGGCCTTGAGGCCTCATGGCAAAGTGTGATTTCGCGTCTGCGATATGCAGTCTCGGCATGTGCACTGAGTGAAGGTTGCGGGTTGGATCGCCTGGTCTGGCGAAAGTATCGTGTTGGACACTGATACGCTGCTGCTGCTGCCGCTGCTCAGACTTTTCTTTCGGCCGGCGACGGCGGAGTTGCAGACGTCAAGATAAGGT
Source organism: Plenodomus libanotidis (assembly GCA_022609195.1). Taxonomy (NCBI): domain Eukaryota; kingdom Fungi; phylum Ascomycota; class Dothideomycetes; order Pleosporales; family Leptosphaeriaceae; genus Plenodomus; species Plenodomus libanotidis. The sequence continues at coordinate 229,592 of JAGKQA010000048.1, forward strand.
TTGGAATGAGTTATGGGGCAGGGCGGGTCGCTGGTGGAGTGGTAGTGGAGACGATGGGATGGATCGGAGGTGGGTTGAGAATTTGAAGACTCGGGCCGTGAGAGTTGTCCGGTGAGTCGCTTGGCACGGGCCGGATTCGGGAGCCGGACCTAGGTGCCTGGACTCCGTAGCATGAGTGCTGCGCGCGATTCTTGCGTGATGTTCATCTCAATCTGAAAAGCGACTCTCAAATTTCCTTCCGCCTCTACGACTCGCGTTGCTGCATTGGCTGGAGCTTGGCATTATTGACTGAAGAAGTCCCCAGAGGGTTGATTGCCTCTTCTCACGCAAAAGACCTCAGACGTGACTCGAAGGTGTGGGATATGCGTTCAGCGCAAGGCACTTTCCAGAGTGGCCTACAGTCCAGAAGTCACGTCCGATTCCACGCCTTTTCACCTGCCGGGGTACTACAAAGGGCGGTCTTTTCCTTCATTCTGTTTTTTTCATCGATGCAACTCCTCGGGCGCCTGGCAATGGCTGTGCTGGACCGGTGTAGTTCGACTTCATGGAGACCTGGAGCTTACTTTCCATGCTTTGCTTAGACAGCGTTGCGGAGTACGCCGATGGTCATTGTTTTGGACTTATATATAATGAACACTAAGGGAGGGGTGGGGTGTCGGCATTTGGAAGTTATGATCACGAGGGCTCCGCAGGTCCGGCATCCGCACAACGGCGGCCCGGGACCCGGAGCGGCAACATCTCGGAAACTTACTTTTCGGCGGGGTGGGCATCAACTCCGGCCTAATCGCTTGGGTGTCGCTACCATGTTCGCCAATGTATTCTCTCGTTTTCGAGATTTCGGGGACACGGGGTATTGAGTAGAGATTTCGGGGACGCGGGCTATTGAGTAATGCGCTGATAGCATGTACCCACTGCCCTGAGCCGAGAGCGAAATAGGGGATACGAATACGACTCTTCACAGTGACAGAAACAACAAGGTCGGGCAATTCAATGATTCCTCCCACAAAAGCCCCCCCGTTTTGTCCACCCTTGGCAGTATTCGGGATGCTGCTCGGACTACGTTAATAGCTAACTCCTGTCGTTCTCAGCTGCCAACCTACCAATAATTGGAATGGCGTTTCACTTTCGTCGAATACGTATCCTCTTGACAATTATCCCTCTCGGTTAGGCCCGGGAATTACCTATGCTTGAGTAATAGGTAATTCGTACCCACGGGTACCCGTGCACGCCGTAAGTATTTTTTAAACCCTCAAAAAGATTATATATATATTTTTTTTTTGTTTCATTACTCTTATGCAGCCTTTCGGCTATGAAGAGGCAGCTATTCAAAAAGATTATGTTAGCTACTTACTTCCCCCCCTCACATTATTATATATATTAGAATACAAATTAGGATATAAATTACTTATAAAGAGTTTATATTAATATAACTATTGTAATCATGTATATAAAATATTGAGGTTTAGTTAATATATCTATACATAGATTTAATTAAAATGTAGATCAAAATATAAATTAAAATGCAATTTAAATAGTGGACTTTATATACTATTTATATTACTACAGTACGCTTTATAATTATACTATGTCAACGCGCGCAAGAAGTTTTCTGAGAAGGAAATTATATAGTTGTAAAATAAATACCTACGGCGTGGGTAATTACCCACGGGTACCCAAGATACCCATACAAATCTGGGCGTAGGTAATTACCCGTAGCCCGTGCTTTGGGCACCCATTGGTACCCGTGGGTGGGATTTTCCCAGGTCTACTCTCTGTATTCTGTCCCGGCAGCATTTCATACCCATCACGGTAAAGGCTATCGATATCTTCAACTGGAGAACCGGACCAGCATCAAAACTCACGACGCGTCCCTACCCCCAGCACACAGAGCGGCCGAATAGCCTAGCCAATACGCGAAGATGGCGGCTGCAGTCGTTGAGAAATTGCTGAATATCAGCATATCCCTCGTGATCTACTCTATCACCGTGAGCGCAATCATCTTCGCTTCGCTTCCCATATCATTGCGACACTAACAGCCATCCTCAGATCGCCACTGTCTACTACATCGGCCAGCTCATCTACAATGCCTTCTTCCACCCCCTCGCATCCTACCCCGGCCCGCTCCTCTGGCGCGCCTCGCGCCTCCCGTTCTGCGTGCAGAACATCCGCGGGACACTAGCTTTCAACGTGTTGGACATGTTTGAGAAGTACGGCCCCGTCGTGCGCATCGCGCCCAACGAGCTGGCGTACGCGGACCCCGATGCGTGGCGCGAGATACTGGGCCACAACCCCAAGGGCGAGGAGAACGGGAAGTACAGAGACTTCTACCGGCCGGCGGAGGGTATGCCGGAGGACTTGATCTCGGCGGACCGTGAGTTGCATGGCAAGTTGCGTCGCCAGCTGTCGCATGGGTTTAGTGATCGCAGTATGAGAGCGCAGGAGCCGATAATTAAGGCGTATATTGATATGCTGATCGGAGGGCTGCGGGAGCATTGCGTGGAGGGGCGGAAGGCGCTGGATATGTGCATGTGGTACAACTTCGCGACGTTTGATGTGAGTCTTGCCGATGCGTACCCATACTTACTTACTCTGATCAGCACGGATCGCTGACAGCTCCATCAGATCATCGGCGACCTTGCCTTCGGCCAGCCCTTTGGCTGCCTCAAGTCCGCCGAGCGCCACCCCTGGGTCGAGACCATGTTGAAGGTCACCGAGCTCAGCCCCTGGATCCAATCCACCATCCACTACCCAACCATCAAAAACATTCTCATCAACAACATCCCGAAACAATTCAAGGAAGCCAACGCCTCCAACACCGACTTCGCCAGGCGCCGCGTGCAAGCGCGCATCGACATGGGCGCCACGCGGCTAGACCTCATCGAGGGCCTGCTGCTCAAGCAGACGGAGCTGGCGCTGCCGCTGGACGACATCGTGGCGCACGCGAACCTGCTCATCATCGCAGGCAGCGAGACGACGGCCACGGTGCTGTCGGGGGTTACGTACTTGTTGGCGAGCCATCCGGACAAGCTGGCGCGGTTGACGGCGGAGGTGCGGGGAGCGTTTGCTCGTGAGGCGGACATTGAGATTGCGTCGGTGGGGAGTTTGACTTATATGCTGGCGTGCTTGGATGAGGCGCTGAGGCTGTATCCGCCTGTGCCGACGGGGTTGCCGAGGGTGGTGCCGGGGGGTGGCAAGACGTTTTGTGGGAAATATGTGCCTGAGGGGGTAAGTCGGATTCCTGTTGGGAAGTATCACGTTCCGCCGGACGTCGTGCTAATCTGTGTGCAATCAACTAGACCCACGTTGGCATCTGGCAATGGGCAACGAGCCACTACAGTTCGAACTTCGTGGAGCCCTTCGCCTACCACCCGGAGCGCTTTCTGGAGGGCGAGAACGACAGGTTCGCGGCGGACAAGAGAGAAGCCATGCAGCCGTTCTCGTACGGCCCGCGGAACTGCATTGGCAAGAATCTGGCGTATGCCGAGATGCGGACTATTTTGGCGCGGGTGATTTTCAACTTCGACTTGGAGTTGGCGCCGGAGTGTGAGAAGTGGATGGAGGGCCAGCGGGTGTATAATCTGTGGTCGAAGCCGCCGTTGATGGTGTACTTGACGCCGAGGGTGTGAGATCGGTCGACGGAGGGTAGAGTTTTAGATAGATTGGATTTATATCAGCCGCATGGTCTCCGAACGCCTGTCTTAGCCTCTCGCATCCTCACAACGGAGCACTAGGCTTACTCTTTCAGTGCTTAGTAGTATTCAGTGCGCCTCTCAATAGAGCTTTGCTAGCAAAGCTGAGCCGCATTCAGGAACGGGAAGCGAGGAAAATGGCACGGAGCACAGCTGTGTATTTAACGATGCTATGTAGTGAAAGTACCCAGCTCAGACAAGTGTGGTCTGCCCAGAAGGGGGGGGGGGTGCCGAGTTGCCCTAACCCTGAAAGCCTCTGCTCCCAGACAGAGTGGCTGTCAGTTCAGGTAAACATTCAGGCGTGTTGCTTGCTCTTCTCCACATCAATAACCGCACAACATCATTATGGCGGCCCCTCCTCCGCCAGGAAAACCCTCTATCAAGAAGGAAGGGTTCGTGATCAAGGAGGGAGTCATCACATGCAACGGCTATGAACGCGTCGACAGCGCACGGCTGGAGAAGCTGTTCCACCCTGATCGAACCGGCGGCACGCATCGAACTCACAAGAAGTATATTGACGAAGCTAAGCGGCTCTTCAGTAGACCATTCTTCGCCGCCCAGCTTCGGTTCTACGGCATAACCTTCCCTCGGAGCGCGACTGAGGCGCAGCTGAGCTCTCTACTCGACAAGGCCATCGCGGCAAAGCAGGTACGGGCACCCACCCTATTTGCACCCTGAGCGCGTCGACGCACGGGCCTCCACTCACATCTGCCGGGCAGTGTCTCCACGTGCCTCCGTCTGTTGTCGCACTCCACACAGAGATGAGAGTCGCCTACGACAAGAAGCTTCAGGAATGGAAGAACGACGTCGAGAATTGGGATACCACTTGGAGACTTAGGCAAGAGGAGAAGTGGGCCCAGCTCGAGACACCTGCCCAGCGCGCCAGCCACGACCTGGACCGCTTCATGGAGCACTACTTCCTCACCAACGGCGTGCCCGACCAAGCCAAAAAGCCCGAGCCCCTCGCCCTGCACAACACCACAGATGATCAAGTGATCTCCGGCCTTGTCGAAAAGGCAACTCAGGTACCCGGCTTGGAGCTCGTCAGCGCTGGCAGTGGCCCTGATCGTGCAATATGTCTCGGCTGGGATCGTGCTGCTGTGTACCTGCTGGCTGGCGAAGTAGATAACATGTCACGCGAGAACCAGAAGAAGAGGATCGAGGTCGAGTGGGAGAAGGCCATGGGCGAACACCTCCAGTTCGTCGGCCACGCGCATCCCCCGTACCTGGCACCCACGGCGCCACGGGACAGCAGCACAACGCGCAAAGCTCTCAGACTCGCCCGAGGATCCTTTGCGATCCAGTGCAGGCCTGTCACTGACCTGTACCACCATCTGCCCAACATCACCAAGCTCGCGCTCGATATTGCGGATAGCCCTGCGCACAATGGCGAGACGCTGCGGGCCAGCGTTGAGCTTGGGGTGTTCCAGGGCACGGCCGTGCTGTCCTTCTCTGAAGAGGTCCTGGAATGGTTCACGAAGCGCTATGACAAGACGGCCCTCGAGGCAGCCCCTGAAGCGCTGCAAGTCGTTGCGGCCAATGGCACTGTCGGGGTCAAGCGCAAGGCAAACGGCCATCCTGATGAGTATTCGCATCCGAGAAAGCAGAGGACAGCCGAGGAGCCCAAGGCAGGCCGGATCTACATCAGAATGCGTGGGCTCACAGCTACTGATGGCCGGATGTGCCCTGACGTACAGCATGGCTACCTGGACTTTACCGACAGCTCTTGGAACCAGTTCCATGGCGTATTTGATGTACCAGGAGTCGGACTGGATATCGAGGTCGAGGGCTTCCGGGTGGCTCGGACTGCTGCCGTTGCGCCACCTCCTTGGGACACTTATTGGCCGGCCGCTTGTGTCCAGCTGCCAGACGCTGCTCCTATTTAGGAGCTATATTAATGATTGATTCTCAGGCGCTTCCATGTAGGGAGTTCTAGCAGTAGCCCTACGCGACACCTGCAGGCCAACGTGTAGAGTTCTCGAGGTATTGGCAACTTGCAGCTGATTGGACTTGCACTGCCCTACCTCGAAATCGGCAGCGAACAAATCCCACGTTCGTGAAACATCGACTGGAACGCACTTACACACAGTGAATACAGACCCTCGAAGCATATGTTTCTCAAACATAGCTGTCGATTATCGTGCAGAGAGCCCACTTTCGGGGGAGGGGGATTTGCAGTGGTGGACGTAGCCTGGCTGCCTGAACAGGCAGGTCGTCGCAATGCTTACATGACGGGAATGACCCTGAGCACAATGATCAGCACAACGATCAGCACATCGATCAGCACATCGATCGGCAGGTCGGAAAACAAGCTCATTTGCAGCTGCAGGCACCGCTACTGATACTGCAGCTGTGCCGCAATACTACCCTGTTTCGCCGGTGCAGCCGTGGCAATCTCCACCTCAAATTTGGCTCACTGTGACGGTGGTGGGGCGCGACATTGTGCAGTGGGTGGGACGATGTCGTTATTTGAGCCTTGCTTTGCTTCGTGAAGCATCATCACCTGCGGGGCACAATCGCAACGTCGCATGCTATCACGCGGCTAGCGATCGAGAAATTGAGTTGCGCTCAAGATGCGGGTCCATGAGGACCTTCTATAAAAGGTAGGTACATGTTCCTTTGCCTTTTCGTTTTATTCCTGGCAACCTGCTTCCACACGCTATCTTTGACCGAAAGCCTCGCAAAACTGTGAGCATTAGCAAGCCATCGCGAAGATGCGTGCACGTCTCCTCCTCCTTGCCGGGTTATCCGTTGTGTCAGCCGGAACACAGCTCAGCCGCCGCAAGATCCGTTCAGAGACCCAAGCTCTGAGGTCCAGGCAGTCGAGCCCGTACACAGATTACACCATTGACCAGCCCATTGACCACTTCCCCAACGACGACCGGTATGCGCCGCACACCAACGCCACATTCAAGCAGCGCTATGTGTACGATTCGACATACTATAAGCCGGGTGGTCCCGTCTACCTGTACATCAGTGGAGAGACTTCCATTGAAAGCCGGCTGTCCAACCTCCAAACGGGCATCATTGGGATCCTCATGGAGGCCACCAACGGCCTGGGCGTAATCATCGAGAACCGCTACTATGGCGACAGCTACCCGTACACAGACCTCAGCACGGACAACCTGGCGTATCTCACCAACGAGCAGACCATTGCAGACTTCGCCTACTTCGCCCAACACGCCGTCTACCCCGGCCTCAACGCCACGCTCACAGCGCCTGACACGCCGTACATCTTGTACGGAGGCAGTCTCGCCGGGGCGCAGACGTCGATGACGGTCAAGACGTACGGAGACATCGTATACGGCGGCATCGCGGCCAGTGGCGTGATCGGCGTGTCGGTTGAGTATCCTACGTGGTACGACCCTGTGCAGAAGTATGGGCCGGCCGACTGTGTCTCGAGCATCAATGACATTGTCGACAAATTCGACGGGCTTGTTGCGGCGAACAATACCGCGGCGGTGCAGGAGTTCAAGGCCATCTTCGGGTTGGAGTCTCTGACGGACACCCGCGACTTTGCCAAAACTATTGCGTACCCGATCGGCGGACCATTTGAGTACCCTACAGCTACGTGGCAGGAGCTGATATGGACGAAGAATGAGGCTCAGTTCTGGCAGTTCTGCAATAACGTGACTAATATGGATGCGCCGGATGAGATCACGGCTGTGGATACACAACTCGCAAAGTACACGAATGGTGAGGCGTGGACGAACTTGGGCAACTATGCCAACTACGTCAAGAACGTTATCTTGCCAACGTGTTCAACGGGGTATTATGCTGGCGGAGAGTGCTTCGGTCAGGGCAACGGTAAGTCATATCCCACATGAGGCTCACTTCGCTTCACAATGCTAAGAATACTTCAGCCACGTGGTGGACCGAGCTCGTCGACACCGAAACGCGCTCCTACCTCTACACATCCTGCATCGAGTCCGGCCTCTTCCAAGCCGCCCCCGCCACGGGGCCCACCCTCCTTTCCCGCACCGTGACCGGCGCCTACACGCAAGAAATGTGCACGCTCGCCTTCCCACCCGGCACATACAATTCCATCCCACCCACACCCGACGTCGCGCTGTGGAACGCCTACGGCGGCTTCAACTTCTCCGCCGACCGCCTCGCCTTCATCGACGGCGAGCACGACGTCTGGCTCGACGGCTGCTACCACGCAAACGGGCAGCCGGTGCGCGAGAGCTCGGACTTGCACCCGAACTATCTGATTGTGAGCGGCGGGCATCATTGGGATAGCACGGGGACGACGTACGCAGGGATTGGAGCGCAGCCGCAGTTCATCCGCGAGGCGCACAAGTGGGAGATTCGGACCGTCAAGAAATGGTTGAAGGCGTTTGGAGAGTGGGTGCCGGGGAGTTAGTATGTTGACATGAGCCCGTCGCCTTCTAATTCGACATGCCTCAGCTGTCACGACGACGAAGAGCGAGACGTAAACTCGTCGATGAATGTGCATAGTATTATTGTTGAATAGCACATAATATTCCCAAAGCCGCCCTTCCTTGTTACTGCACCAGGGGGTATATCGAGAGGCACACAAAACCGAATACACAATACACGCGTTACACAACACCGAACAATGCCTTGCCAACAGGCACGGCAGCCTCACACCGACGACGCCATACTCTCGGTCTTGGAGGGCCGCCTCGCGTTATTACGACTCGCCTGCGACCCCTTCTTCGCTCGCAACTTCTCCATGGCTTTTGTTCCCCGGCTTGCAAGACCTTCTCTCTGACGTGCGACGAACCCTGGTGCTGGTGCCGGCGCTGCACTGTCCCCAGTGCCAGCATTCGGAGTTTGCTGCTCACTGCCATTGGACTTCCTCGCGCGCAATAGCCCGAGGACGGCCGCCTTGCGGCTGGCTAGGAAACCGGGGCTCGCATCGCTCTGAGCGCCAGTCTGGGGCGTCGGCTGCTCGCCATCGCCAGGTTTCTTGTTCTTGATGTGGAGCTTCTTCAGGGCTGCCGTCGTCCTGCTGTGGCCCTTCTCTTTCATCGCTCGCTGAGGGTTCTTGCCATGGTCCTTGCACCATTTATCCCACTCCTTTGCCGCCTTTCCCATGATCTTATCCAGGTCCTCTTTGACCTGACGGATTTGCCACTGAGGCTATTTTGTTAGCAGCCATTTGCAAGTATGTCATAGTATTCAAAAGCAGGACTCACGTTCTCATCATCCCAATCGCCGTCCTGCTGCGTGTTAGGATGCCTGCCCCGTCGATCCGGCCACCACCCGATGCTCGCCAGGACATCCGTCTTGGTGGGCGGCACGCCAGCGCTGGGAAACGCCCGTGGATTTCGCTTGTGCAAGATCTCCTGGAAATAGTGGTTCATCGTCTCCATAGCCTCATCAGGCACGAGCTGAACCCGCAGCGTCTTCTTCTTGCTCGCGGCACTATCCTCGTCCGTCTTCTCGCTCTCATCGCCCAGCTCCTCCTGGAAATGCACCGCCCGACTCGCGGGTCTCGCCGGCCGCTCTCCAGCAGGCCGCAGTATCCCACTATCGACAGAGCCGTCGCGCTCCAGGCTACCCTCGGGCTCCCCATGCAACTCACGACGCAGCCTCAACCGCTCGCGTTCACTCGCCGTCGACAGCGGCTGATCCTGCAGCCTCCTCGATACGCTCCGCGACGTCAGCCACGCCGACAGACTCGCATACGCCCACACACCGTCAATCTCCGCCAGCCCACCAAACGGCCACACAATCGCCGCCAGGGTGTCGATCACCAGCGCTGGCACGAACAGCGCCACGCTGATCACCGAGTGCTTCGCCGCCTTGCGCTGCACGCGCGCCAGCTGCGCCTTGAACTCCGCATGCACGTCCTCGGGGCCGTGCCCGTCCACGAGCGGGTGAATCAGCACCAGCTCGTCGATCGCCAGCTTCTTCCGCGGCACGCGCGTGAAAAACGTAATGTCCGCGCCCTTGATCGCGCTCGCCGCCCAGTCGACCCCGCGCAGCGTCTTGCTGTGCAGGCCCTTCAGCGACACCGTGCGGCCCTCGTAGCATTTCGCCTTGCGCATCTGGCACTGCGCAAAGCGCTTCAGACGGTGGTGCTTGCTCTCCTTGGCCTCGCCGGGCGCGGGCTTCAGGAGGTGCGGCGCGGGCGGCGTGTAGAGCATGTAACGCTGGGGCACGTCGCATCGCTGGCCTTGGCGCATGGGCGCGGGCAGCGGGATGAGGTAGGCGACGAGACGCTGCGGGTTGCGCGCGTAGGTCACTGTGGCGATGGGGATGTCGCTGGTGGTCAGGCGGCGGCGCGGGGGTTGGCCGACGTGGTCGACGGACGAGTCGCGGCGCGCGTAGGACTCGTTGCGGGAGAGGCCTGCGGGAGGCAGGGGCGGCGCGTCCGAGCTTTCCTCGGTGCCTTGGAAGGGCGGCGTGAAGCCTGGGTGCGTTTCTTGGGCGGAGCCGCGGCGGGAGGGGAGCTGGGGCGGATAGTCTTGGTCGACGCGCTGGCTGAGCTGGCTTGGTGTGCGGCGGCGTGGCTCGTTGTTTCTGGCGCTCTGCTGGCTTGATGGGCGATGTGCCAATGGTGGCCGGGTGTCAGGGTGGTTGAAGCCTTGCTGGCTTACTGGACGACGTGGAATTGTCGGTCGTGGCGAGCCGTTCAAGATGAAGCTCTGCTGGCTGGTTGGCCGGTGAGGAAGAGCTGGTCGTGGGTCGTTTTGGTTGAAGCTTTGCTGGCTCACCGGACGGCGACGGATCTCTTGCTGCCCAAAGCTTTGTTGGCTTCCGGAACGAGGCGGAAGCGTTGGTCGTACCGGTACCTCGCTACGCCCAAAGTCGTGTTGGGTCACCGGAGGTGAATAGAGCTCGCTTGGCCTAACGCCCTGCTGGCTCATTGGACCATGCGGAAGGGCTGGCCGTTGCTCGCCTGATACGCCGCTCTGCTGGGACATACGGCGGGGATAATTTGGCGCCTGCGATGTCTCCGGCCAGTATGCCGCCGGCTTGGCCGGTAGAGGAGGGCCGGCAGCGGGGACGTGAATGACCTCCGGATAGCTCATGCTGGGAGTCTGGTTTGAAGGGTGTGATGACAGAACTTGAGACTGTATAGTCGGACTGTTCGCCAGCCAGCCGGAGGGGCTTTGTACCGGCGTGTAGAATAAGTTTCGGGCAACGGGCTCCCCCTCGTCGTCGTCGGCGGCGGAGGGGCGGTATGGATTTCGTGAGCTGAACTGCGACCCCGTGCTTCCTCCAGTACCTGTGGGGCGAATCGGTTGTGCGGAAGGTCTCGAGGTCATGTTGTTCTGTATGACTTCAAAATTCAACTTCGGCCCATGGAGTTGTGACGCATTTGATTGTAAATCGAGAAATTCCTCAGGGATATATCGAGAAAAATTGAAAAGGCGATCTTGATCTTCATAAGGCTAATCTTTCTTCGCGATGCCCAATATGCATTCACCAAAAAGCACGAGAGCCCAACCCGGAAGGTTTGGCTAGAGACTGCTCTGTTTCACTAGTTGCTCGCCTTAGTGTCCACGGCATGAATCCGCGCCTTGTTGATGTGTGCGTTCGAGCGTGGACCTTCCCGGTAAGCATAATCCAACTGCTGCAGAAAATCGGCACGGCCTGGGGTTTTGAATCATGCCGAGCTCACCGACATAGTGGCATTGGTGAGCTGTCGAGAATATCGCGGTCCTTTAGATATTTCAAGGCGAACTTATTCGAAACTTTGGGACTAGCGCAGCCTTACGCCAAAGGGGATAAAATGAAGCAGCCCGCAGGCAAGGGGGTCACAAAGTGTCAGCCTTGCTTTGATCATCTTGGGCTCCCAGACTCTCATTTTCTTGTTCGAGTACTAAAAAGCGCGTATGTATCCAAATTAACGAGAGATGATGGCGTCCTGCAAGAACAACATTTTCAGATGCAGGATTATTGTGATACAATGCACTGAGTACCTATGCCCTTCTGGGCTGCCCGTGCTGTGTATGTATAGTACTGATGAGATGAGACTCGGCGCGCATGGCAGCGTGCCAAGCATTGAAACTCACCTTTTTCAATTTTGGAATTCGCCCGCAAAGAGTAGTATCATCTCGAACTCGATACTTCAGCATAACTGTGCCTGTTTACCAAACACCCCCTTAGCCTTCGAATATATCGAACGCCTCGCCACAAATCCAACCTTCGAGAATGCTGCAACACGTGATCAATCTTCACCTTACCGTCAGCGGTGTTGGCCATCTTCCACGGCAATATCTACGTCCGTAGATGGCCAAAAACGGCTGAGATCACCCAGTGGCAGATTAATAGGCACGCGCATTTCTGCGGCCATGATGATGAAGGTCGCGTACCAGCCCAGCATCGCCACAACGAATATTAGCGCTCCTCCTGCCTGTTTGTTTTGGTTAGAAGCTGCCTCGTTTTCCTTACGCTCGCCGGAGGGAAGACGACCTACTTTCTGCAATTGCAAAGCCGCGTCGAAGTCTAGCTGGCTAACCTTCCAGTACGCTGCCGATAGCACCCAGGACGCGGCGGAAACCAGCCCAAAAATGGTGGCAAACACCAAGTTGATCTTCAATGTGAAGAAGAAGAACGTAAATAGCGCAAATCCCTAGCCAAGACGTCAACTAGATACATTCGAGTCCAGGACGTAGTCAAACTCACCCATACTATGAGGTACAATGCAATGGCCGCGTTGAAAGCCGGAGCCAAAGTACCGGTTGGGTCATCAGCAGTGGCGTACGGTGCACCAAGGCCCAAAGACGGGAGCTGGAGCACGCCGAAAGATAGCCAGAAGACCGAGAACAGGCCCATCACCATCATGGGGAAGAAGTTACCCATGATCCACTCGAATACCATCGTGAAAATGAGAAGCACGGGACCAGTGAAGAAGAAGATGCCACTGAAGAAAATTCGGCGCTCGTCAGTAACTGAGTGGTGCAGCAGAGATGAATATCGACGACTGGAAGGGCTACTGACACGATCGGCGAGAGCCCAGAGGCTCCTCCCCAGCCCATTAATACCATTGCAAACGACGAGGCCGAGATTGCAAAGCTGTTAGGAGTAGTCAGCAACATGTCGCGATGTTTTGGAGTGGTCCATCCCTCCAATGAGCACTTACCCGACAAAGCCCAGCGCCGTGGGGTTGGCAAATCTCCTGTTGTAATCACTGACACGAGGTGTCTTCGGTGCAAAGTAGAGCTGTGCCGCGTCAGCTGTCACATGCATAGAATACAGGTACCAAAGAGAACATGCAACATGCCTTTTCGAACAATTCTGGAGACATTGTCACCGCAGTCTCGGTGCGATGGAGGCTCTTTCCCTCATCGGGCGAGGCCTGCGGGGGGAGGACATCATCGTGGGCCATCATGGCAACTGTTCGGAGCAATAGCTCTCTACCAAGCTGTGCGAATTTCTGCAGTCGGAAAGATATCTTAGAAAAGGTTCATTTCGAGACTGTGAAAGTGATCTGACTAGTAGCAAACTTCGAGAAAAGCCAGCAGTTGGGACAATGACACCATCTAAATTTGCAGTGGGCCGGGCGAAACTTTATACTCTGCGTCAAATCACAGAAGCTGTGCCTCGCATGGGAAGACATCGGCACGAAGGATGGTCGATGTTACACTTTTCGAGTATCAGTGAGACCTTGCCGACTGCCTGGCTCGGAAAGTTTGCTTGTACAGGTGCCATCTCTGGCGTTGTAACATCCGGGCAGCCACAGGCCGGCTACAAGTCCCAATTGAGGCCTCTCATGCTACTGCGCTGACAAAGAGGGGTCCGTGACTTTGCTGAGGAAGACGTGACAAAGTCTGGGGTGGTATGCTAAGAAGCTGCTTTTGTGGTGTTTTCCCGCCGTTCCGGTGAGGGGTCCGCGAGAGCCAAGGGACTGAAATGGCGAACCGGGCAAGAAACGGCAGGTGTCATTGTTATTAGTCTCAATCTTATGAGAAGTGATATAACTCAGATGCCGTCTTTGTCGAGTTTCTAGATGCGCATGTTATGGTTGACTGAAAAGTGCTGAGTTCTGATACGCATCCGTTCGTGTGGCACGCTGTTGCTGCATATCCTTGGTGTCAGTCTCTGCGTGTGTGCCACAACGGTGAGGCACCTCCCACTGTGGAAGATTTGACCTCCAGCGCTAATAGCATCATGGGTAGGCCTATTTTTTATATGTTAATTGCATGCGTGACGACTAGTATTGGGTCGGACTCTTGGGAGAAATTGAGAAAGGAGAAGCACAATGGGTTGCGGCTTTACCCTATCAGGCCGAACGATTGCTGCATGCGTAGAAACTGAGGTCCAGGGAATTTGTTATGTCTGATACGGCCGAATCATAATCTGGTGACAATACTGATAAGTCTACGTGGGTGCCAAGATAAAGGTTTCTTGACAGCTTTGGACCTTGGTAATGAGACTAGTAAATTGTGCGCAATGACTACTGACCTCTCAGCATTACAAAGAACGTGAAGGTACTGTCAGAGTCCTTCTCGGGTTTCGTATATATCCATCTCTTAATTTTGCCAGCTAGAGACCACCTTCCATGAAACATCCAGATGTCGAGCAGAGCACAGCCAGGAAAGTGGCAAGTCCGAGTAGGTACTTGCTTACTTTCCAAGATTGGTTTACAGAAGTCGAAATTAAGAAGAGCTGGAATATGGGTATAATTACATCACAAGTTTACTCTCGATGAACCATCTCAACATTGGCTTAGAATGCGTGCCATGGCTTCCAATCTCCCATGCAAGGTGGCACGTGGAATCTTTGGGAGCGAAAGAGTTGATAGAGATCAAACAGGGTGCTATATGTGATAGTCAGTAGGCTCTACATCTTGTAGCAGCCTCATTAGTGATTTACTCCTTTGTTCCTAATCCCGAAAACCTGAATGGTTCCGGTGTAATCTAGCAGCAAGGTGGCAGTTCTCAGGCTCTCGAATAGTTTACAGCGGCTCTAGCTTGAGACATGCGAAACTCTACACTTTAAATACAACTTTCAAATTCATTGCTAAGCAGGATATTCTATGCTTCAAGTTCCATCATGACTCTACACTACAAGCGCAGCTATGACACCAATGGCTCCAAGTGCAGCGCCAACGTGGCTTCTTCCAGCCGCGCCAAACAGAGAAGTTGCGGCCGCATCAGAGGTACCAGTGCCAGTGCCAGTGGATATAATAGGTGCTGATGTCGTTCCGTCAGTGGCTTCGTCAGTGGTGCTGCTCGCGGCCGTTGATCTGGTAGCCCATCTCAATGCCAATGCAGTAGACTCAGGCGCTGACGTGCCGGTTTGCACAACTCCATCTGGTGAAGTGTATTCGTCAGCGTTGTAGTCGCCAGTACCACCAACGTCGTCGTGGTACATTCCTGAATATGTGTCAGAAACATGGTAAACCTAGCTCCAACCAAGAGCGTGATTGAAGCACAACAAAGAGCCATCGGTATACATGTATCAATCCTCACTGCTTGAGCATGTAACATCTGCACCCGCGTGCAGATATGCAATCTTGTCTAATCTCTCGGTAAGCACGCCGCGTCTACCAAGACCTAGGCCCAGGAAAACCCCACCTACGGGTATCCATAAGTACCCAAAATACGGGCCACGAGTAATTACCTACGCCAAAACTTCTAGAAGTATCTTAAGTACCGGTAAGTTATTACTTATACTATTTTTTTTTTAGCTAGCAAATAAAATTGAAATGATACTTATTAATAACTATATAATATTAACTCTTTTATTTTTACTAATATTTCATATTTCCTAAATCGTTTCTACTGTACTATCTTTATTACCTCCTTTATATAATAT